>PJEN01016480.1:12606-38793 GCA_004024605.1 Pteronura brasiliensis | reverse complement strand
GGAAAGAATGTCCAATGGAAAAAAGACAGCCTCTTCAATAAATGGTGTTGGGAAAATTGGACAGCCACATGCAGAAAAATGAAATTGGATCATCTCCTTACACCACACATGAAAATAGACTCAAAATGGATGAAGGACCTCAATGTGAGAAAGGAATCCATCAAAATCCTTGAGGAGAACACAGGCAGCAACCTCTTCGCCCTCAGCCGCAGCAACATCTTCCTAGGAACATCACCAAAGGCAAGGGAAGCAAGGGCAAAATGAACTACTGGGATTTTATCAAGATCAAAAGCTTTTGCACAGCAAAGGAAACAGTTAACAAAACCAAAAGACAACTGACAGAATGGAGAAGATATTTGCAAATGATGTATCAGATAAAGGGCTAGTGTCCAAAATCTGCAAAGAACTTAGCAAACTCAACACCCAAAGAACAAATAATCCAATCAAGAAATGGGCAGAAGACATGAACAGACATTTCTGTAAAGAAGACATCCAGATGGCCAATAGACACATGAAAAAGTGCTCCATATCACTCAGCATCAGGGAAATACAAATCAAAACCACAATGAGATATCACCTCACACCAGTCAGAATGGCTAAAATGAACAAGTCAGGAAATGACAGATGCTGGCGAGGATGCGGAGAAAGGGGAACCCTCCTACACTGTTGGTGGGAATGCAAGCTGGTGTAACCACTCTGGAAAACAGCATGGAAGTTCCTCAAAATGTTGAAAATAAACTACCCTATGACCCAGCAATTGCACTACTGGGTATTTACCCTAAAGATACAAACGTAGTGATCCGAAGGGGCACGTGCACCCGAATGTTTATAGCAGCAATGTCTACAATAGCCAAACTATGGAAAGAACCTAGAAGTCCAGTCACAGATGAATGGATAAAGAAGAGGTGGTATATATACACAATGGAATACTATGCAGCCATCAAAAGAAATGAAATCTTGCCATTTGTGACGACGTGGATGGAACTAGAGGGTATCGTGCTTACCGAAATAAGTCAATCGGAGAAAGACAACTATCCTATGATCTCCCTGATATGAGGGAGAGGAGATGCAACATGGGGGGTTAAGGGGGTAGGAGAAGAGTAAATGAAACAAGATGGGATTGGGAGGGAGACAAACCATAAGTGATTTTTAATCTCACAAAACAAACTGAGACATACTGTTAGAAGTTTCCTTTCTTTTCTTTTCTTTTTTTTAAAGATTTTTTATTTATTTATCTGACAGACAGAGGTCATAAGGAGGCAGAGAGGCAGGCAGTGGGAGAGAGGAAGAAGCAGGCTCCCCGTGGAGCGGAGAACCTGATGCGGGACTCGATCCCAAGACCCCAGGATCATGACCTGAGCCGAAGGCAGATGCTTAACCCCCTGAGCCACCCAGGTGCCTCTAGAAGTTTCTTTTATTTTAGATGAAGTAGTATATCACTGAAACATAGACTGATAAGTTAAAGAGCTATAATGTTCCCTAACGCAATCATTAAAGTAACACAACACAGATATAGCTAATAAGACAACCAGAGAAAAAAATCCAGAATCATAAATCAAAGGAAAATAAAACACAAACAAACAAAAACCCTCAATTGACCAAAAATAAGTGAGGAACAAAGGAAACAGAACTTTTGGGGCGAATGAAAAACAAACAGCAAGATGGCAAACTTAAAGATTTGTGTAAATCAGAGTAAGTGGTGTAAACACCGCAATTAAAAGCCAAAGATTGACAAACTGGATTTTAAAAACAAAAAAGAGTAAAACAAGATTCGACTACATGTTGCATACAAGACACTCCCTTGGAGTATAGGGACAAAAATGGGTTTAAAAAGCAAAAAAGTAAAAAAGAAGGAAATATAGACCAGGCTACCACTAATGAGAGAAAGCTAGAATGACTATATTAATATAAGATAACTCATAGCAAAGAATATTACCAGGCATGTAGAGGGTCATTTTACAATGCGATGGGAGTAAATTAATATAATGGTATATAATAATCCTGTTTATGCACCTAATAACAGAACTTCCAAATACTTGAGAAATAACCTGATAAAACTGCAAAGAGAAAGAAATCCACAATTAAAATTGGAGATTTCCACATTCCTCCATGTGTAAATAGATAATTGATAGAACAACTAGACAGACAATCAGTAAGGATATAGAAGATTTGAAAAACACTGTAAACCAACTTAACTACCTGACATTTATAGAACACTCACTTGACAAACAGAATATCCATGATTTTCAAGTACAAATGAAATATTTATCAAGACAGATTACAATCTGGCCATAACACCAGTCTTGATAAAATTAAAAGATTCATGTCCTTCAAAGTATTCAGTTCCAGTGGAAATGAATTAAAAATGAACAATAGAAAGATTGATGGAGAATCCACAAATATTTAAAAACTAAATAACATACTTTGATATAAACAATGAGTCAAAGTAAAAAAATCTAAAGGAAGATTCCAAAGCATTTTGAACTAAATGAAAATGCAATATATCAAAATTTTGAGATGCCCAAATATGTGATTTGTGAAGTAAAAAGTAGTGGGCAATTGGTTACACACAGTAGTATGAATTTTAAAATAATTATGCTGAATAAAAGAAGCCAAAGGGAAAATAGAATATACACAATATAGTCCTAAGGAGGAGAATGGATCAGGAAGGCAGAAGGAAATACTGCGAGGTGCATGAGGAAACATTTGGGTTTGAAAATATATTTATTATATTGATTTTAGAGATGGTTTCATGGGTCAGGTGGAAAAACCTGTCAAATTTCACAGTTTGAACATATATATCATAAAATATATAGTATGTCAATACACCTCAATAAAATTGTTAAGAAAAAAAGAGGAGTACAGCTAATATACTTCACGGATGAGAAATGAATCTCTTAATTCCTCCCGACTGTGAGAGTAAGCCAAGGTGTTATGGCAATACAGAAAAAGGGCAGGAGGCCAAACTTTGGAAAGTCAAGATATCTTCCTAGAGAAATCATACCTATGATCATCTTTAAACACTCGTAGGAAAGGCTCGATGAAAAGGAAAAGAAGGACATGAAGTTTTCCCCTACGGAGAGTCTTGCATAAGCAGAAACCCAAAGGTAAAGGAGAGAATGATTCAATTTAGGAACTTGAGATAGAGTAAATGATTCTTAAATACAATAATGTAGAGGCAAGGGGATATATGTGAGTATAAGGATCTGTGATAGCATTATGTTGACCTTGAGGAATTGTAATACACTGAAGCATTCCCTCCTTCAGTAAGGTTAAATCACTTACATCACTTTTCAGTTGTGAACATTTTGAAGCTTTCCACGTTTTTCCAAGATGGCAATCCTACATTGTAAATTTTCTTATAAAACAGACTTTTCAAAGAGCTCCAGTTTTGTTTTGTTTTGTTTTTAATGTTATGGATAAGAAAGAGCTCAGCATCTTAATTAAGGCAATGTTGTTCCTGATTAACATGAATCCATAAGGTGAGATCCTCATTATCTGCCTACATATTATCAATTTCAAACTTCCCAAACATTTCCTTTAGCGGAGTCAATATGGATTTGTGGGTTAGCATTAAAAACCACACAAGCTGCAACTCCTTTGAGTCCAAAAAAAAAAAAAAAAATTATTTATCCAGCAGATTGCTATGCGACAGACACAATGCTAGGCACTAAAGAAATATAAAGAAGAAAAATGAAGTTCTTACAATTTGGGAAAAAGCAAAACTGCTTAATTAGGAGTAAGTATGTGCGTCTAATTTTCCCTTTACTAACCACAAAAGTCAGTATGCTCTGCTGAACACCAATTTAATGGAATTAGAAATTTGTTTGAAGTCTGAAATTTTCATGGAGTTACCAATTTAGTCACCAAGGGAGTGTTCACCCATATTAAGAGAAAGTGGAATGTGACTTGAATTTTGCATCCCGATGACACTGTCTTAAGTACAAAACCCTTTCTGTGAGGTCAAGATTAGAAAGAATAGGGGCAAAGAACAATTTTTCTTACAAGAGCAAGCTCTAGGCGTGTAGGTCTGCTTGATAACAAGGCTTTGATCTTTCTCATTTTGTTAATCTGTAAATCCAATCACATTTGCTGTTGAGCACACAGATCTCATTCCCACTCCTGAGCATGGCATCCCTCTGAACTGCTATATGTCTAGGCAGAAACCTTCCCTAAGAGAATTCATGTTAAGTCTCATGACTTGGATTTATTGTTATAAAATACAATTTAGTCTTAAAGGGAGACAGGGAGAATATGATAACTACTGTAAGTGTCGTGTATAATTTAGATAGACTGAATCAGTGAACCACACTCCATTTTCTAACACAGCATAATTATTATATATATTTGTGTGCACACATGTTATTAAAATTTCCACCGGAAAGCAAGTGTTAGCAAATTTAACCCACTGTATTGGATTTATAAAGCCTTATAGAATTATAGCAGAAGAGAAACACAGCATTTATAATGGAAAACAGAAACATGTCATTGAACTGGATTTTCAATTAGTCATTAAGAAAATGGAATTATTCAAGGAATGACATTGAGAGAACTTACTAGCTATAAAAAAGGTCATTACTTCAGTCCTTATACAAAAATCTATTGTCTGTGAATAAAAATTTAGATTCTGGAAATTTGAAAAGTGTCATATTGGATATTTAGCGGTGTCAAAAATTGCCTGTAGGATAATTTTTAAATAATAGTGAAATAGAGAAGAAAGGACATGGAAAAATGGATATCATAGTGGAAATTATTGAAAATATTGTCTATATAAAAATTTTAAACCTCTGAGGAGAAGAATATGTCAAAAAGTCAAATAAAACAACAAAGGGGACAAAAAAATTAAAAGTCTTTCTTTAAAAAGTCAATAATAGGGGCACCTGGGTGGCTCAGTGGGTTAAAACCTCTGCCTTTAGCTCAGGTCATGATCATCCAGCTCTCCGCTCAGCAGGGAGCCTGCTTCCCCCCTCTCTCTCTGCCTGCTGCTCTGCCTACTTGTGATCTCTGTCTGTCAAATAAATAAATAAAATCTTTGAAAAAAAGTCAATTAATGTTTGCAATATATGTCAAAGGACTAATTTCTTGATTCTACCTAAAAAATCTTGTAAATCAATAAGTAAAAGACAAACCAACTTAAAAAAAATAGGGAAGGAGCCAAGATTATGAATAGGCAGTTGAGGGTGCCTGGGTGGCTCAGTTACTTTAGCATCTGCCTTCAGCTCAGGTCTTGAACTCAGGGGCCTGGGACTGAGTCCTCTGTGGGGCTCCCTGGTCAACTGGGAGTCTGCTTCTTCCTCTCTCACCCTCTGCCCTTCCCCCCTGCTCATGTGCTTACTCTCTCTTTCAAATAAATAAATAAATAAATAAAATCTTTAAAATACAAGAATAGGCAACTTGGATAGAAATACAAATAACTCATAAATAAGTGAAATTTTCTACTTTCGTCATAGTAAAAGAAATACAAATTAAAATATTAAGATTCCATGTTTCACATATCCACTAAGAAAGACTCCAGAGTTTGGTAATACACAGTGTTGGGGATGATGTAGAGAAATAAGCACTATTTGTGGAGGTGTAAATTGAGAAGCTCTTTGGAAGAAAACACCTATATTGACTAAAATATAAAACTGTACATAACTAATCTAACAATCTTAGTTTTCGGAATTTAC
Organism: Pteronura brasiliensis; assembly: GCA_004024605.1. NCBI lineage: Eukaryota > Metazoa > Chordata > Mammalia > Carnivora > Mustelidae > Pteronura > Pteronura brasiliensis. The sequence continues at coordinate 33,124 of PJEN01016480.1, read as the reverse complement.
CTAGTCATGTTCCCACATGCAGAAAGATATATGTAAAAAATGATTATTAGAGCTATATTTTAAAAAGAAAAAATCTGAAAATAACATTCTATAAATGGGAAGTATTTACAGAAATTGTGTTACCTTTATGAAAAGCAATATGATGCATCTACTAAAGAATGAGCTATATTTGTACGTGTTAAAATGAACAGAACTCAAGATATATCATCAAGTGCATAAAAGCAGAAAAAACATGTATAAAACATTTATTTTTGCATGAATATCATGAAGCTACAGACTTCTATATCTATATACCATGGCAAAATTTTGAGAGAATACATAGGAAACCGTTGTTAGCATTACCTCTCAGAAGTATGAGAGCTCTGAGATGGCAGGCAGACCCTTCTTATTGTGTAACTTTTTATACTACTCAGATTCTTTTTATTGTATGTACAATAAATGTTCTGTTATATAATGTTATGTTTATATATTACATAAAATATATAATATATAAATATATATTATATAAATAATAATGTTATGTTTATATAATGAAAATATTTTAAAAATATCATTGCATTGAAGATTTTAAATTTGATGACAGAATAATGATATCCATTGGTTAAGTGCTTGTGTCAAACACTAAGTTATGTGTTTTAAAAATGCTATTTCTAGACTTCACCACTACTATGAAATAGCAGTAATTTCTATCTTTATTAAATATTTAGTAAAAATTCACATAACTGATAAATGCTACATTTACGCCATTCAAAATCTCATTAACCAAATGAGTTGGAAGTTTGGATTTTTAAGGATCAGTACCTAGCACATTTGTGAAAATGGGAATAATTTGCTATCTTCCTGAAGCTTTATTGGCTCATTATTTGATTTTTAAAATGTTCATGGGAAGGAGAGATGACTTCTAATTCTATTATGTTACCACAGCTGATAATGGTCGAGTTCTTCTGTCATCTATAACACCAGGTAAAATAGATATTTTTTTTAAGTTTTGTACAATAGGCAGAATAAAACCAAGACCACCAAATAAAGGAAACAAATGACATGAGACTCATGATTGTCCTAGTGTTCTGCTCAGAGGCATGTTCTTGTTGCTCATGCCTAGAGCTGGAGCCAAGAAGAGCACAAGTATCTTGCTGAGGTAGAAAGAGTTTGGAGATACTGTGAGAGACTGGAATTCACAGGCGGGGTATTAGCAAGAAGACAATGGTGCAGAAAAAGAGAGCTCTAGATGATGGCATCAAACTCCCATTTAGTCTTTGGCTGAATACTAAGCTCCACAGCACTGGGTGAGACTCTGAAAGGCCAAGCAGAAAACAATTACCAGGGATCTGAGAAGTCAATGGAGATTTCAGAGTTTGAGTTCCAACCACCCAGAGTAATAAGACCTTGTTGAATACCTCAGATAATTGACACTTTAGAAAGGCCACATCTCAAGATTAGAGCTCTTTTAGCCCAACCCTAGCAAAACTTACAGACAAGTCTCAAAATGGTCAAGCTGATAAATAAGTAATAACAGCCTGAAAATAAAAAACTTAACTCTCTTTAAACAAGACAAAATATGGCTTCTACAACATCTAGAATTGAATAAAACATGAGACATGCAAAGAAACAGAAAAACGTGACTCATAATCAGGAGAAAAATCAATTATATAAGGAGATACAGAAATGACAAAAATATTGGAATTAGCTGACCAGGACATAAAGCAGCTACTATAAATATACTCAAGGACTTGAAGAAACACAGATCATAAGGAGGGAACAGATAAAGGATTTGATTTAAAAAACGGAAGCTAAAAAAATACAAAATGTTTGATTGAAAATATAACATCTGAAAAAATTCATTGGATAGCTTATCAGTAAATTATAAACTGCAGGAAAAAATATATCAGTGAAACTGAAGTCAGGAAAATAGAAATTGTTCAAAGTGAGATAGGGAGGGAAAAAAAAGAGAATCTCAGTGATGGAAAGAAATAATGGTTGACTTTTTTCAGTTTCCATGAAAAACAAAAACTCATGGTTCCAAGGTCCAACAAGCCCCAAGCAATATAACAAAGAAAATCCCACCAATATATATCATAATCAAAATGTTACACACCAACAGAAAAAAAAAGTCTTTAAAGTAACAACCAAGATGAAAGGAAATAATAAAGATGACAGCAAAAACCCATAAAAGAAAACAGAGAGAATTAACACAGCCAAAGTTGGTTCTTTGAAAACAAATGAAATAATGAGCCACGTCGGAAGTTAAATAAATATTTATGAAGGGACACACTTTAGGCTAATTTAAGATTTTTAAAGTAAGTGCAGTTCAGGTAATTACAGTATTCGGGGATATTTACTGTTTAAGTTGAATATGTAGAACTGTTCCTCTCTTAGAATCCCTAATCTTACGTGTCAAAAATTAACTTTCATTCCAAATTAGCCTATCTGTTGTTGGGAATAAAGATCAAACGTATAATTTTAAAAGCATTTCTGTTCATTCTAATGTGTGGACAGGATTTACTGAGGGTGAAGGTACAAGCAAGCTAGAGGAAGTAGAGCTAGAGCCTTTTCAAGAAAGCTGTGATTTAGTTGATGTTGGATATAGAGAAAAATTATGCATAAATTTTGAAGATTCAAAGAAGTCAGTTCAAAATGAAATGAGAGTTCTAGAGAGTACAACAGAAAGGATTTGGATGGGAATCAATAAAGGATGGGTATTTGGGCAAAATGCCTGAGAGAAGGTGAAGAGATGAGAAAGGAGAAAATACCAGAGGTTCTTCCCCAAATGCCCCACCTTCCCCCCCACCCCGTTTTTCTCTTCTTCTTTTTTCACCCTTGGTAACAGAGAATCTGAGAACATAGGAGAGATTAAAATTAGATCAATATTGGGAACAGTGAATTCTAGCTGATTTATCAGACAGAAGGTAACATTTAGAACAAGAAAATTTGCTGATAAAGATAAATATTCAAAAAGGGAATAATACCACCTCTAGGCACTTGCTGAAATGTTATTTGTTGATGTTTTCTGAGCAAGCTCACTGTATTACGGCCTGTCAAGACAATAAGTGCTCTTACAATTTTGTTTTCTATCCAGATGGTGTGGGAAGTCTCGGAGAACCTGTGTATTCCTTGGCAGCTCATGGGTGTCAACTTTTACACCATGACAGGGTTAGCTGAGGATAAGGATAAGCTTTGGGACCTTTGCATATACTGTTTTATTCCTCTAGAGATTCTAGTTTACGCCCATCTTCTGGCCCTTTCCCCCCAGGTAAGTCCATTCTTTCATAACTCCTCTCAATCTTCCTGGCTTCAGGTGAACTAATCCTGACTAATTCAGGTGGACTAACACCTGACCAGGTCTATTATTCTCTTACCCGATGTCAGTCTCCTGTATACCTCCTCTTTTTATCTCAGTTGCCATTGTCATTTGACTTCTATTTTTTTTAATTGTTTTTATTTTTTTTTATAAACATATAATGTATTGTTAGCCCCAGGGATACAGGTCTGTGAATCGCCAGGTTTACACACTTCACAGCACTCATCATAGCACATACCCTCCCCAATGTTCGACACCCACCACCCTCTTCCGACCCCCCTGACTTCTATTTTTAAGGTAGTTCTTTATTATTACAAGTCTTTATAGACGAAAGCTTCATGGCATGGTGACCATGTCTGTTTTGCTTACCATATCTTTACATTTAGCTCACTCTCTCTACAAGGGCTCAGTAAGTATTTGCCAAATGAATACAGGGTGACCATTGGAAAGAAGGGAAGGAGGTGAAAGAGAGAGACAAACCCGTTGCAGTGATGGGCCAACTGAGATTTTGCAAGAGAAAAGAAAGTTTTGTTTTGGCATTGTTTTCAAATAATCACTCTTTACAAGAGGGAAGCCTAAACAAATCATGCAACTAACATCATGACTTTTGGCAAATATATCCTATATAAACTTTTTTTTTTTTTTTTTTTTTTTTTTTTCACTGCAAGAGGTTGCTGTGGAGAGGTTATACTCTGGTGTTCTAGTGTATCAAGAAAGAGGCTCTAATGGAACTCACAGGGGAATCCATGTGCCCTGGATGAGTCAGTCCTCTCTGCCATTAAGACATTGGGATAGGGGGGCACCTGGGTGGCTCAATGGGTTAAGCCGCTGCCTTTGGCTCAGGTCATGATCTCAGGGTCCTGGGATCGAGTCCTGCATTGGGCTCTCTGCTCAGCAGGGAGCCTGCTTCCCTCTCTCTCTCTCTCTCTCTCTGCCTGCCTCTCCGTCTACTTGTGATCTCTCTCTGTCAAATAAATAAATAAAATCTTAAAAAAAAAAAAAAGACATTGGGATAGGGAAGACTGGTGGTGCCCCTTTCCTGATGCTTGTTGTCCTAAAACTTTCCTTCCCACCAAAGTATATAGCAATGAAGATACAGGAATTTTTATTGATATAGTAGTAGTGGGAAACGTGTGCATAAGGCTATATGTTTCATACAAAATTTTACAGCTGCTCTCTTTTGTTAATTATTCCAAAGCTCTTCAAATAGCCATTATTAAGAAATGGAAACAGGCTTAAGGAAGTTATTTTTGCCAAAGTTATTTAGCTAGCAAATGTCATTTTCCAAACTTTTACAAGACCCCCTCCCACCTGTGCCTTTCATCTGCATTTAAAAGGCACTCCTTATACACTATGGAGTATTATGCCTCCATCTGAAAGGATGAATACCCAACTTTTGTATCAACATGGACAGTACTGGAAGAGATTATGCTAAGTGAAATAAGTCAAGCAGAGAGAGTCAAGTATCATATGGTTTCACTTATTTGTGGACCATAACAAATAACAAGGAGGACATAGGGAGATGGAGAGGAGAAGGGAGATGAGGGAAATTGGAAGGGGAGATGAACCATGAGAGACTATGGACTCTGAAAAACAATCTGAGGGTTTTGAAGGGGCGGGGGGTGGGAGGTTGGGGGAGCCAGGTGGTGGGTATTATGGAGGGCACATATGGCATGGAGCACTGGTTGTGGTGCATAAATAATGAATTCTGTTACGCTGAAAAGAAATTAATAAAAAAAAAATAAAAATAAAAAATAAAGGGCACTCCTTTCCAATTCAGAAGAGTGCTAGAAACTCATAGCATCTTATAGGTAGAAAAAATCTTAGGGGTCACCCCTCCATCTCTGTACCCTGTACAGTAATCCCTGACACTGTGTTCATGTGTATCCATCCGCTTTATTTGAATATCCTGGCAATAGGCACTTTATTCTTTCCTCAGGCTGCCCATTCATTATTGATGGATCTAATTATTATTGCCTCCATACAAATGTTTAGTACCAGTGAATGTGCATTGATAACCCAATTCCTGTCTAAGTGTTAGTGACAGTGCCATCATTTCTGAGAGTATTTTCATTTTAAAAAAACAAAAAAAGCTTCCAGAACACAAAATACTTTAACATAGCAAAAAATATAGAGGAGTAGTAGCAGGCATTGGTAGACCAATAAGGGTTATGTTAGGGTCCTACTGCCCTCTGGAGCCTCTCAGTCCTTAGTACATAAGGAACTCCTAGTCTGTCTTATGACCTCATCCCCAGCACCTTCTCCTGCCACCCTATCTTATGACACTCATCATGACACTCTCATGACACCCTATCTTATGACACTCATCCTGGTGGAAAGTAGTAACAGAAATTATTACCATACCTATTACAGTAAGGGCCACTTAAGAACCTAGAAATGTACCTGGGAACTAGTGAGAAACTAGCATTCCCCATCCTACTAAATTGTTAGAAAATGGGCAGCACAGGAAAAAAAAAAAAGTATGCCTTGTTAGAAGCCTTGAAATAAGAAATGCTGAAAAATTGCATGGTAGTGTACTCATTGATTTAGTCCTTCAACAAATGTTTATTAAGCACTTAATTAGTGCCACATGTTAAATATGGTGTTGAGGATATAATGATGAGCAAAACCAGTCATGCCTCTGTGGTTGTAGAGTACATAGTCTAGAAGGGAGACCAGATACTCATTTTAAAAATTAGAAGCAAATGTGAAATTATACCTGAGATTTGTAGTCTCAAAAAGTGATTTTTGCATGTTGAGAAGATTCAGGGAAAGTGAACTTCAGGCAAAGTGGAAGAAATCTGAGGATTTGATTTGTCTGATATATGAAGAAGACTAGAAGCATATTATGAAAAAAGTGGAGGGCAGGGGTATGGGAAAGTTTTTCCTTCCATAAAGGTAGCAGAATGTTCAAGGACCTCATATTGGCCTCATATATATTCATGGTGGCTGCCTGTAATCACATTATGACAGGGATTCTGAGTCATGTCTTTATCAAGTCCCATTTCCTCCTTCTCCTGTGCTCAGTTTCTAACTCAGTTTTAATGTTTGGTTACTCTACTTTCCTCCTTTGTCTTGGGAACCAAGAAAGGCTATGTCCTATTGATGCTAGAAAGTCTTTGAGATACACTTTCCTCTTGTGCATTAACAGTGGAAGTGTCCATTAATGGCATTTATCCTGGCAGGTGGTTCTGCCTTGAGTGAATTCTAGAGCTATTCCTTCTTTTTCAGCTCTTAAAAACAATTTCATATGGACTGGTGCTTTGCAAATCCATGCATAATTTAGGCAAATCCATACATTTGCTTTAGAAATTTGAAAGGAAACCCTTCCATTTATCAACATCTCCGCTGCTTTTCAGTTTCATGAAAGGAGAACAACAACAAACCTACAGAATAAATAAAAAACACCTATCTTGACTCTATTCAATATTAACTTCAAGACCTTCAGGTTTTTAAGTTCTGGGAAATCTGGCTGCAGAACTTCATTTCACATATCGCATGCTACCCAAGAAAATGAAATATTTAGAGGCTAGAGATTGCTGGAGGCATGAAAAATACCAGTGTTTGCAAAAACTTATAATAGTAAAATATTTACAGTCTTCCCAAATGGAATATTAATAAAAATATCAGCAGGTAGAGCTTTGGGGTCAGATCTGAGTCATATTGGCTGTTCCATGATTTTTGACATATGGGAGAAATTACCAAGAATGATGACAATTTTTATTTATGGTTTATGTTAGTCTTTGGGCAAGTTTGAAGAAGTATTTTAAATGAATACTGGCATATGTTCATTCTATTTACTTTAAAGGCATTGAACTTCCCAACTGATGAAAAAATATACCCTCCTAAGCTATAGAGTAACTCAGATGTCTGTACTTAAAAGGCAAAAGGAAGATCAGTAAGATTGGCTACAAATAAAAGATATATATGGAGTCTTTCCACAAGCATGTAAACTGTTAATGAATCTCTAGTGCCTGATGCAGAGTAAGATAAAAGCCAACCTAGATGCGTAGCAGAGGAATATGCTAGTTCTGTTGAGTGCCTACTATGTGCCTATTTGCTGCATATTTTGTACATATTAGGCTCTTTAATATTCACAAAGAAACTTCATATAGCCAATGCCAGCCTGGATTACAAAGGAGGAAATTGAAGGCCAATAGGATAAGTCACTTGCAAAACATGCACATCAGAGATTTGAACTGATGTCTGTCAGACTTAGAGATGCCTTCTCTGTTTTCTGCAGCCTAGAAGTATTGATTGAAAGGACAACTAATTCTCTGTACTTTTTCTGTTCCCTAGCTCAACACCCACAGGAGACCTTTGCTTTGGAAATTTTTCAGCAACCATTTTTGAGATTATTGGAGACTTGGAGGGTCCAACTCTTCTGTCATAACTCTCAGCAGAGAGCAATATGTTTGATGTAATGTGTCTGCCCCCAATTTGAAATAGTTTTCTTTCTTCTAGATGTGTTGACCCAGATTCCAACAAACACTCCCTCCTGATTCCAAATCAGATATTACCTCCTCATAATGTATCACTTTTGGTACAGACATCTTGTGGTCTAGAGTATGAGAGACTCTTAAAAGAGTGTCTGGAGGAGGATTTAATGGCCCCTTCGCATGGTCTCCTTTTATATGTCTGGATGGAAATGGAAGGTCATAGAGCTTGTGACTCAGTAGTGGTCACACAGCTGGTGAGTGGCTGAACCAGGATTTTAATTCAGATCTTTCTGACTTTAATCTCTTATTCCTTTTTGCCAGTTCCTAATAGTAGGATTCACTCTTATATTTTCTTGTATTTTCCCAAGTATTTGGTATAGGCTTGATTACATGGCATCTATCTAAATAAATAACATTTTGGGGGGCGCCTGGATGGTTCAGTTGGTTGGGCATCTGACTTCAGCTCAGGTCATGATCTCGGGGTCCTGGGGTTGAGCCCCACCTCAGGCTCCCTGCTCAGCACAGAGTTTGCTTGTCCCTCTTCCTCTGCCCCTTCCACTTTCCCCCCTAAATAAATAAATAAAATCTTTTAAAAAATAAAGTAAAATAGCTCCAGTCATTGAGCCACAGCCAAGGACTCAGAATCCTCTTCCTTGAGCTCCTTTACTTCCCAACATATCTATCCCCTTCCTCCCTCTCCCACTACTGTCTTCTGTAGGCCATTTCCACGGAGGAAAAGGAATCCTATCATATTTCCGCTATCCAGAATCTCCACTCTTTTTTTTTTTTTTTTCAAGAATTTATTTATTTAGGGACGCCTGGGTAGCTCAGTTCATTAAGCGGCTGCCTTCTGTTCAGGTCATGATCCCAGCGTCCTGGGATCGAGTCCCACATCGGGCTCCTTGTTCCGTAAGGAGCCTGCTTCTCCCTCTGCCACTCTGTCTGCCTGTGCTCACTCCCTCTCTCTCTGACAAATAAATAAATAAAATCTTTTAAAAAAAGTATTTATTTATTTGACAGACAGAGATCACAAGTAAGCAGAGAGGCAGGCAGAGAGAGAGGAGGAAGCAGGCTCCCCGCTGAGCAGAGAACCCCATGTGGGGCTCAATCCCAGAACCCTGGGATCATGACCTGAGCTGAAGGCAGAGGCTTTAATCCACTGAGCCACCCGGCACCCCACAGAATCTCTATTCTTTTGACCCTTTTGCTGATGCAAGGAAAGGTGATTATCTGCTTCCTCCTGCCGCTGAGGATTATATCCATATAAGAATTCAACAGAGAAATGGCAGGAAGACCCTTACCATTGTCCAGGGGACTGCTCAGTTATGATAAAAAGAAACCATTAAGGGTGTTTAAGAACAAATTTGCCTGCAATGACACTGTAATTGAGCCTCCAGAATATGGAGAAGTAATTCAGCTACAGGATGACCAGCGCAAGAACATATGCCAGTTCCTCCCAGAGACTGGACTGGCTAAGGACGGCCAGCTGAAGGCTTTGGATTTTAAGTGGTTTTGGCTCACTGAAGCTTAAGTGAGGATCTCCTTGCAATCAGTAGAATTTCCCTTCTGTCCCTTATCACAAGCTTAAAAACCTCACAGTTTGTATAATGTAACCATCTAAGGTCTGCTTTTAACTTGGACTAGTGTAACTCCTTCATGCAACAAACTGAAAAGAGCCATAAAAAAATAAAAATAAAATAAATAACATTTAGAAAAGCTTTCTGAATTATTAACTGACTTTCAAAATAGTAAGTAGGCTTAACTCATTTAGAAGGAATAGGGGAAGAAAATAGCAAGTACAAAGGCCCAAATAGGTATGAGGCAATAGCGTGCACAAGGAATGTTCCTTTTGAAGACTTCATTTGTACCTTAGTTTACAGCATTCATCATACTCTGCTATACATTTATAATAATAAGTATGAGTCTATCTTCTCAACTAGGTTGTCAGCATGTTCCGTGTTTCATTTCTGCATGATCCAAGTGGCCAGGACAAAGTAGACTTTCTCACTGTGCTTACTGCATGGGTTGGAATTATAGATGTATGCCAAAGCAGGGCAGTGAACACTACCCTCTCCTGAAGCTGGGCGGTACTGTAGGCATATGAGTTTTTGAGTTAAGGAGATTCTCCTTTATCTAGATGTGTGCCTTAGTTGCTCAACTGTGAAATGGAGCTAATAATACTTTGCTTGCTGAGTGGTTGAGAGAACTCAGAGAGAAATGAAAAACTTAGCTAGGTTGCCCATCATAAACTTGAATGAAACAAATTTCAGGGGTCCCTATCATGCCCTCTTTTCTTGCTCCTCAAAGCAAAGGCTTGAGGAGTCTGGCTCTCACTGAGCCAAATTGTCCTGTCTCAGCATCCCATGCAGGGACTGCAAGCCTGCATTCCCTATAATTATTTTTCATCTCCCAATTGGCTACTACATTTGACTCCAAGAATAGAGCCATTTTGAAGTGTTTCTCTCCTGCCCCATCATCTATGCTCTGTTTGACTCTTATCTAATATGGACAGGGATGTTTCATGCCTTCAACTTAGCTGCTGCTCTCTTAAGTCAAACAGGCTGCTTTCTTTCCAGGTCCCCACTAGAGCAATTCATTCCCAATTCATACCTGAGGGTGCCTTTATTGTTCTCTTTAAATAAACTCATTCTGTTCTCCAAGCAGCCATTTCTTTTGAACTCTATCAACCCCACAAAATGAGAATGGAGGCTGCTGGCAAGACAGTACATTTCTTTTGCAGAAATTGAAATAACTTTATACATTGATAACTGGTGGCTGCTCCAGGAGACTCATTTATAATCAGAGCTACATAATCCTTTCTTCTTTGCAAAGAAAGGAAATTCAATATGTTTATGGTTCTAGATCTTTCATAATACTAAACATTTTATCTATATTACCTTCTCAACTGTTATGCTGAGTCACATATACATATGCATATACATATTACAAACATAATATATACATATATGTTACATATATATACAACCATATATATATATGGGTATTTATATTTTACATATTCACATATGTATCCTGGTCTGCCATGTCTTCCAGTACAAAATGGAGGCCAAGTATGAGCTCCCACATTTCTCCTCATGCAATTCCAGATGTAGGTTGTATGCAGGAATGAGATGGAACCCATGGGGAAGTGAAAGTATCATTATAAAATAAAATCTATTTAGTCTTAGGTAATATACTTAATTTTTTCAGCTTGACTTCCTTATATGTACCATAAATAGCCTAAATTACATGATCTCTGAAATCTTTTCTAGTCTTAAGATTCCATGATTTTATAGGTTTTTAGATTATGTAAAGTTATGTAAGAATATATAAAAATGATTCTCTCTATAATCCCACCTGACTGTGAGCTCCTAGAAGTCAGGTACTTTTTCTTCTTCACTTTTTTGTATCTAATACCGAGAGTAATGTCCTGTACATACAAAGTCTTTAACACATATTTGTTAAACGAATAAAAAATATAATATTCTATTACTCATAATTTATATGTTTAATATAGTTATTATAGCCAATAAATACTCATTATGCCTTTAATATTATGAAGTTCTATAAGTTAGTGGGACTTTGGAGGAAAGATATGATATCTGCCCTTAAGTACAACATATTCTGGCAGCAAAAATAATAGAAAAACAAATACACACACAGAGTATAGAATATTGTCATGTATGAGGTTGCTATGATGTAGGAGAACGATTATGAGCTTTGGAGTCAGAACAATGTGGGTTCGAATCTAGATACTCATACTTAGCTACTCTGTCAGCTTGGAAGGCTCACTTGGCTTTTCTGTATGCTTCTTTTACAAAATTAGAGATTATACTTCTGTTTCAGAAACATTATGAGGATTATACATGCAAACCACTCACATTGCAGGTGTACAGAAATCCTATCATTATTAATATCACTACCAACGCACACACAGTTGGGAAAAAGTCTAGTCTGAACAAGTGAGGAATAGTTTTTCAGATGAGTAGATCCTGAGCTGATTCTTGAAAGATAAGAAGAAATAAAGCAGGAAAGAGCAGATCATTAATCCAGGGCAGAGGAAAGAGCACATGCATTTCGGGAGGTTGTGCGTGTTGGTGGTAAGTAGTTCTGTTCAGTTCCAGCAAAGTGAAGTTACCCGCAGGAATCTTTACGAGAGCAGACGGAGGCCAGAGTGAGCTTGGTGTTGTTCTTAAAGCACAATTTAATGATGGCAGTCTACTTGATGTTTTTACTACAAGTCACTTAAGGAACATTTAGTGAAAGGATGGGTCTTAGTTGTTTTCTGAAAACCTTCCCTCATACCATTGCTACCATTATGACATGTAGAATGAGAGTCTGGAGCTTGGGAGAAAATCTCAAAGAAAATATTAGAGCACTTTTCAGAAATGTTGCATCACCAACGCCCTTGATGGCACAAGAATATTGTACAGAAAAGCGGTAATTACAAAGATTCTTAGACCAAAGTTACTGAGAATAGTCAAACTGGTTGTGCTCATATTGCTACTATATTTTTGCTTGTATTACTATGTTCCTTTATTTTCTTATTTTGTAAATTGCTATATGCTAAAAATCTATGTTTGAAACAGACCCCACATGGTCCTCGGATTCATTCATGAGTTTGCTGTCTCACTTTGGCCAGATGTGTTTCCCATAACAAGTCTGGCTATGACAAAACTAGCCACCATGTTTTTGACATCCTATTGTCTTCCAGTGGTGTGCTGCAGCATAAATTGTATGCTTTAATCCTAACAACAATCTTGTCAAGTAGTTATTATCTTCCTGATTTTACAGAAGAGGAAATTAGAATTAAAGAGGTTATATACTTTGCCCACGTTCATACCGCTAGGAAGCGATGGGATTTTTAACCCAGGGTTTTCAGACTTAACGATCCTGCTGTTAAATATCACATTCTATTATATTTCAAAAATTTCCTGGACATGACCCTTGAGGTACAGCACTTTGCAGAGCACATGCAAGTACTAGTCAGTTTCTGGCCAATTAAATAACAAATTTCTGTTTTGCCCGCTGGAGCAAGAAGGCAAGAATAGCCAGAGCAACAGTGAGTGATTAAGACCCCCAGCTTTTTTACAGCACAGGGGGATCGGGCGGACTTTGGAGTCAAACATACCTAGGTTTGAATCTCTAATATGCCACTCATGGACCCCAAGAACTTGGCAAGTCATGTAAGCCTCTCAGAGTCTCATTTTTATGTAAAAGGCGTATGATAATCACAAGTCAGCAGGGTTTTTGATTGCCTTAGAGGAAATGATGAATGTGATTTTGTCCACTTAGCACACTGACTAGCGCAAAGTCACCATGGGGAGACAGTTCTCTTTTCCCTTTTCGTAGAATTAGTTTTGGGCTGAGTATCTCAGTCTAATTTTAGTCTTAGTCCTTTTTATTTAAGAAAGTTAAACCGGCTAAGGAAAATTATTTTCTATTTCCTCTGCTCCCAAACTGGGTGACACACGTAATCTTTTATTTATTCAATACATATTCATTCAGCACAGTGATAGGCCATATGGTGGGCGGGGCATCAATATAAAAAGAAAAAAAAAAAAGCAAGAGTTTGGCATCAAGGTGTTTTGTGAGAACCCTGGCTCCTTCACACGGTATACTTGTGGACAATCAGCTCATTATCCTGAACCTCACCTTGTTTACGTGAAGTGAATAATAGTGTCGCTTCTCCAGGGCAGCTGTAAGGATTGGTAGAGTTAATGTTTTCCACTAAGAAGGAGTTAGTGTAATAGCTAGTTCCTCTGACCTTGACAGCCTTGGGTAGAATTGAACCACTAGCCAGAATCAAACTAGTTGCACTAGTTGCAAACCAACCGATCAAATGTTGGCAAATGCTTAACATTGGGCTCTCTGGTGCAGGGGGACGGCGGGGGAGGGAATCTCTGGTGTGGTGGTTGATGATTTCCATGGTATAAATCTTTCAGGCAGCTCCAGTGCACCACTCACTGATGGCTATTTCTCTTGCCTGACTTGACAGCATGCAGGCCCCTCCCTTGATTTCCTATGTAAGGTAGCATAGTCCCAGGTTCCAGGGATTTGAGAGTGGAGATCTTTAGGGGCCATTTTTTTTTTTTTTTTTTTTTTTTTTTGCCTACCACAACTGGAAGCCATTTACTATGTTTTCTGTGCATTACCTTATCCTCTCAGCAACACCACTGTGTGCAGACTCTTATCCCCATTTTGCAGATGAGGAAACTGTGGCTCAGAGAGGTGAACTTGCCAAAAGTGACCTAGCCAGCCAGCATTTGACAGGTTTGAGCTGAAGTCATTTAATTCCTGAGTCTGTGTTCTTATCCATCTCCCTCTGTTGTCTCCACTGTCAAGGATTCAGTAAACCAGCTCCCTGGTTTAGTAGAGAATTTCCATGGAAACAGGTGATTGTTGTTGTGGTGGTGGTGGTGGTGGAGGATTTATTCTGAGGTGCATGGTGTGATTTAGAATGGATGCTAAAAGCAAAAATTGATTTGGGGGGCATATCTGGTCAGTGGTGACATCCCTCCTTCCCACCCAGTAACTAGAGTAAATCCACTAAGACTGTTTTAGGCTTTTGCTAGGGTGATTTCATGAAGCTTTGTCCACCACAGTCACCCACAGAAAAACAAATGTTAAAAAAAAAAAAATCAGTGGAAATTAAATGAATTCTCTCCAAATAGCTGTATTAGAACTTGAAGCTGTCTTACAAAGCAATAAATATAGGGAAAATAGAGTAAATTCCACCTTTAATCTCAGCCAGATTTTTTGTCATCTTGGGGAGAAAGGAAAGCTTAAAAAAATGCCTTATAAAGCCGTTTTCTGAAAAATAACCCGGACACTCCTTAAGAAAATAGGTTAACTGTGTTTCCATGAGAATGGTCCATGATGTTGAGATTCTATGGCCAACGGGAAAAAGTGACCATGACCAAGAGCACAAAATGAATGTAGCTGTAGAGACATCTTGTTTGATGATCACATCTTATGCTAATTGTTCCTTTACATTTCAGACCTCACCCCCTTCATTGTATTTTGAGAACAGGAACCAACTTATTTAATTTGAATCCATATCATTTAGCCCAGTGTTTAACAGGAAGTATGTGCTTCATCAGTGTTGGTAGAATGCCACTGAATATTACATTATCCGGGTGGAGTGGTTCCTCAACGTAATCTATGGACTGGTAGATCTAAAATCACCAGAGGAGATCTGAAAAATGTAGGTTGCCTATAGTTCTCATAGAGGTTCTCAAGTATAAATCTACAAGGAAGCCCAGATGCTTGCATTTTTTTATAAAGCCATGCAAGGGATTCTGAAATGCACACAAATTTGAGAACCAATGGTTATTTCTATACACAAATCCATAGGCAGCATGCTAGACTCACATTTGACCAAAGTCACATTTAAGTTAATAACCCCCGTGAAAAAGCACAGGAAGAATTTCTTTCCTTCATTATGGGCCTCCTAGGTGCCCCAAACTGGGCCAGGGGAAGTCAGGGATACCAGAATGATGAATCCCTATCTCTCAAACATAAAATTATTCTGGAAAACTAAAGCTATCTGTATAACTCAAATCTGTCTGTCTTAGGAAACTTATAAATTGTAGGTAATAATTAGTAAATCCACTAAATTATAAATTATAGGTAATAATTTGTGTTAAAGAGGGTGGTTGGAAAGGGTTGATTTAGTTCAAGGACAAACTTAAAAAAAATTTTTTTAATTAACATATAATGTATTATTAGCCCCAGGGGTATAGGTCTGTGAATTACCAGGTTTACACATTTCGCAGCACTCACCATAGCACATACCCTCCCCAATGTCCATAACCCCACCCCACTCTCCCAGGACAGTGCAAACTTATGGCAGGAATGGAAGATTAGTGGCAGTTACCATTGAAGGTGGTGCTGTGTGACCCGACCCCAGTCAGCCCTGTGTATGCTGAGCAGCTGTGTTCTTGCTGTAGACTCTGAGGCATGAGCAGCAGCAAGAGTGCCACTCAAATGATTTGGCTGGTATACTTTTAGCAGGAGCAAAACTAGAGTCCTTGCCTTTTTTTTTTTTTTTTAATTTTATTTATTTGGCTGAGAGAGAGTGAGTGAGAGAGGAACACAACAGGGGGAGTGGGAAAGGGAGAAGCAGGCTTCCTGCTGAGCAGGGAGTCTGATGTGGGGCTCCATTCCAGGACCCCAGGATCATGAACTGAGCCAAAGGCAGATGCCTGACTAATGAGCCACCCAGGTGGGTGACAGGAATGTGACCACAAAGCTAGTGCAGAAAATGGGGGAAACTAGAGCAAAAAAAACTTGATCACAGAGAGAGCTGATTTATGGTTCTCATAAGAAACACCCCACCAATAATTCTTAAATACCTACAACAAAGAAATATTGCTGTCTTTTGAGTTCTGTTCTTACTCATAGTATGGCTAGAAAAACCTTGGTTACAATTAAACAATGAGAATAACAAATAAGTATTTTCAAAAGGATAGTAAACACAATACTAAGTGACATGATGTAGTTTCTAAAGTCAATATTAGTTTATGGACAGAAATAAAAATAATGAGAACCAGATAAAAAAAAAAAGTAGAAAGACAAGGAAAAGGCAATGAAAGACCCAGGACTGCATTATTAACAAGTGAACAAGTATCCAATACCTTAGTGCCTAGTCTGAAATCCATCTTTTAAGTCAACACTATCCATAAAATATGACTCAATAAATGGCCTGAGCTGTGAACAGGAGGGCAAAAGGGACAGTGTTTCCCCCACATAGCCTGCAGCATTTCCTTCTCTTCAGCGTCTTCTAGGCACCAGTGTTCTTATTCATTGGCGATGCCATTAAAATAAGAAAACATCCCTGTTTTATTTTTCAACAGAGTACACAATGCTAGTTGATATTTTATTAATAATTCATTCTTTTCAACTGTCTGAAATAGTGCCCTACACAAAAGTAAGCTCTGTGAGGGAAAGGACCTTTCTTGTTCACCACTCTGTTCTCAATGCCTTTTGTAAACCCTACTCGGCAACTATTAGTTGATGAAGAAATGACTGAGTGAAAAATATGAGTAGTCATAAGATGATTAAGCAGGAAATTCTGAGTTTCTTTTGAACACTATCTGGGGGGGATGGTTTATCGAGGATAAATCCTAGAAAGAATAGTGTGGCTGGTCATATAAGATATATACTTACTGTTTTCACACCAAACAGAAAATGACTCTTCACACCGAAATGGAATATAAAATCTCTCAGCTTCAAACAACATACTAGTCAGTGGAGTCTAGGCTAAATGTGGTAAAAATAAACTTCACAGTTTAGCCACTTAACACAATAACAAATAACTTGTTTTTCATATCACAGTCCCTTGAATGGTTCTCTGTGAGTTGTGACTTGGGGATCTAAGCTCTTTCCATCTGCAGCTCCACCATCTTGAAATCTTTCTTTTCAAGGCTTTAAAATGTGGATAGACAGAGCAGGGAAGCTATGTGTGACATGTCATGGCCAGGACTTGAAGTTATGTACATGGCTTCCAGCCATATTCCATTTGCACTGTGTCGGTGAGTTGTTAGAGGTCTGCACATTGTAGTCATCTTGTGTGCCAAGGAGGAAGATTAAGTGGTTTGGTGCACACATGGCATTGTCTCATGTTTTATTTCCAACACTGAGTTTAAAAATAAGAAGGATAGTGGTATTTCTAGCCATAGCTGACAGGTATAGAAAATACAGATGGGAAATAAAATAGTTCAAAGAAACCCTTTGATAATAAGCGTGGACTGTGGGGTGCCTGGGTGGCTGAGTTGATTAAGTGTTCAACTCTTGATTTTAGCTCAGGTCATGATCTCAGGGTCTTGAGTTCAAATCCAAAGTTGAGCTCTGCGCTTAGCAGGGAGTTTGCTCGAGATTCTCTCTCTCTGCACCCCTGCCCTCCCCAAGTGGACGTGTGCTCACTCTTTCAAATAAATAAATAACATCTTTAAAAATAAATAAATAAATGTGGACTGGTTAAAAGAATAATAAAAATCCTTTGATAAAGATCCAATAGTCAGATATTAATTAACTCGATCACTGGGTATATATGAAATTGTTACTATGTACCACTGTTTCCACTCTCCAGAAAGGAAGAAGAAAGAGCCATTATGAAGTAAGATGAGTGCTTTGGTAGAGAAATACAACATGTTGAAAAGCTATAATAATATTTTAAAATAATAATTACTGATATTTTAAGCAGTGCAAGCACCTTATAGATATTATTCTATTTATTTTTTACAGTGCTAAGACATAGACGCTGTTACTATTGTTTTCTGGATGGGTAAACTACGGCTTAGAGAAGACAGCAACTTGCTCAAGGTCACACAATAATTAATGCGCTTTGCATAATAGAATAAGCAATGATTAGCCCTGGTAATGAAAGTTTTTCAAAATAAGAGCTGGATGGTTTTATCCCAGAATAAAAATAATGTAAAACTTTCAGACTAGGAGTGCCTGGGTTGCTCAGTGGGTTAAGCCTCTGCCTTCAGCTCAGGTCTCAGGGTCCTGGGATCGAGCCCCACATTGGGCTCTCTGCTCAGCAGGGAGCCTGCTTCCCCCTCTCTCTCTGCCTGTCTCTCTGCCTACTTGTGATCTCTGTTAAATAAATAAATAAAATCTTAAAAAAAAACCTCTCAGGAGAAAACCCACATGAGACGAACAATGAGACTATTCCATGACAACACAGAGGTTCTCACCAGCTCCTTAATGAAGAACTAGAGAGCACAGCAGAACCCTTTGTATATCCTCTCAGTCCGCTGCACTGAAAAACAAAACTCCCAGAATTCCCATTCTAGAGTATGGGTGCTACCTTTTTAAACAAGTCTTTTTGTTTTTTGTAGTCACAACTTAAAGAGTTTCAGTCTCTGCAAAACTCCTCTTTCTATCCCTCTCTCTCTCTTCCTCCCTCTAATTTATCTTATTACCCCCACCCACCCTCCCTTCCTAGAAAGAGAAGTAAAACAAAGCAGAGCAAAGCAGGTGTTCCCTCTGAAATCTGTCCCTTATGCTAGAATGTGCTGTGCCCTGACAATGTGGTTATATAGCCACATAAACAAATAAGAAAATATTTGTGAATGCATACAGTCCCATTGCAAGTAAATAAGAAATTTTATGCTCAGCTCAAGTAATTTATTATTTTAGTGATTGATGTAGGAATTAGTAAACAATGTAATTTATATTTATGATATTCCTAATATAAAAATGTTATCTTTTCATGGTAAAAAAGAAAAAAAAAAAAGCTGGAGTTCTGCCTTTCTTTAGTATGACCTGCCTTCCCACCTCTCCAGCTCCTTTGCCAGAATTTAAATTCCTAGGCAATGTAAGTTTCCCACTGAGGGAAAAAAAAATAAATAAATAAAGATTCGATAATTGCTCTGCAAATTAGAGAAGCCCAGCTAGGATAGGATACTCAACTTGGATATTTTCCATTGCAATAATGTGGAAATAACCAATTTAATGAGAATGGTACAATGAGGCGGGGTAACAATTTCATCCTTGAGCCAAAGTCTCATTTTTCTCTCCGTGGGATGGATTAAAGAGGTGGATTGAGCAAGGAGCTCACCTAGCAAACCCACTGTTTGTGCAGATGTAAGTGGCACGCAGCTGGCTTTAACTGCTGTGATTTGCTTACCCATATGTGGTCGTACATGAATTAAAGAGGAGCTAAAACTGGGGAGTGGGAAATGCAATTTTTAGCATAGCCTCACTGTCAGCAATGGGAATTGCTTTTCTAACACTGAGATTATGCTTGATGAAAACATTCTTCGACATGCTCAACATTGCCTTGGGATAAATTCTTCCAGAAACCATGGAAGGCTTCCTCATCATTTTGCAGTTTTATTGTGTACTTTCTGGAATATTATGAAGCTTGTGTACCATCCTCTGCTGTTTTCTGAGTGGCATAACCAGGGGGTTCACAAGTAAGAAACTGAGATCTTTTAATTCAAATTAAATACTTCTTTGAGCATGTGTTAAGCATTGGGGACACAAGAACAATTAAAAAAAAAAAAAGAGAGAGAGAGTATAATGGGCAAAGCCTAAGTTTTAGTCAGGCAAAACGAAGCCAGCTGTGGGATTATAGGGAATTTATTTAAATTCTCTTGGGCTCAGTTTCCCTCTATGCAAAATGGGAATAACACTTTTTTGCATCGTGTTATAACGATAAGTAATGCATGCAGCGTATGAAACAGAGTAGACACTACAGTATGGTGCTATTACAGATATAGGCCAGGAACTCAAGAAGGGGATAAAATTAGGGGAGAATCTGGGAGCATAGGGTGATGTAGGAGGAGGAGGAGAGTGTGATTTCATTACTACTACAGAGACCTGGGTGGAAAAGTTGGTCTCACTGAGGATATCAGCTGTGAGGGTGAAAGCCACACTAGTAGCCAAGAGGAGCTCATTCAATAAGATTGGTGGGAAGATACAGGAAGAAGATGAATTGGTTGTATGCTTATGATTTGTCCATTTTCTCCATGTCTATTTCTATGAAATTGTACTTAAAAATGCCCACGATTTTTTTATAGACTAATTCATGATCTTTATTGGAAGATGTTAAAAAGGACTTAAAATGCATGTGTGTGTGTGTGTGTGTGTGTGTGTATGTGTATCCCAGACTTCTGGATCAACTCCCAAAGCCAGGCACACAGCATGTATTTGGGGATCTGTTTTGTAAACGTAGTTTTTTTTTTTTTTTTTTTTTTTTTTCACGTGAAGCCTGACATCTTACCTAAGCTGAGCTGGCTAAATTCTGATCCCTGCTTTACGGGAGCTG
>PJEN01016480.1:0-12506 GCA_004024605.1 Pteronura brasiliensis | reverse complement strand
GTGTGTATGTGTATCCCAGACTTCTGGATCAACTCCCAAAGCCAGGCACACAGCATGTATTTGGGGATCTGTTTTGTAAACGTAGTTTTTTTTTTTTTTTTTTCTTTTTTTCACGTGAAGCCTGACATCTTACCTAAGCTGAGCTGGCTAAATTCTGATCCCTGCTTTACGGGAGCTGATGGCAGAAGGTGGGGAGGGGTTGTTGCGAATGGATCACAGTCTGCTTCTCTGGAATCTAGACATATCACAGCTTGTCCTGAAGGCAGTCAGAATACACAATGACATGCTTTGACAAACAAACTAACAACAAACTTGAATCATATTTGGACCCTCAGGTGAAACCAACTAAACACAAAAATGATTTTCTCAAAATTGTTTTGTTTAATTTTTACATATTATATATTAAACCCAGCGTTTGGATCCAGATTAAAGTTTGGAACAAATGGAGCGGTTTGTACATAAAATATGGTTATAAAACCATTTTAACATTTTGCATAATAAAGTAAGACACAACATAATGCTATGAATGGTATAAAAAATTCAATTTCATAAAATACAGGATTGAATAGTTGCCTTACAACTGAAAAACCATCGTTTTTATTTGGTCTGAGCACCAGTACAAGCATACAGATTATGATAATTATTCTATACACAAACACCAGACTGAGAAAAATCCCACATGATTCTGAGGCTGTCACTTTCAAGCATGTGAATAATAATCAGTGCCAAATAAGTGTTTACTTTAAAAGGCTAAATAATATCATGGCTAATCTAAACCAAAGCTATTAGTTTTAGAAAGGTCTAACCTGGCTTGGGCAGAGAATGGGAACCATTGTGTTACATCTTTGCTCAGGTTATTTTCCTTCTGCAATTTATGTGGGCATCTTTTTTTTATGTGGAATGTTATTAGCAAATACAAAGGATTGTATCTTTTATCTAACCTAGTATGTGATTGCAGAAAGAAAGACAAGAATAAAGAAACATGAATGACCAAAAAAGCCAGCAGAGCCAAAGGCTGTAGTAAAGAGAAGTGATGGGGCCCTAGTGACAATAGGTGTGTAGACCCTGCCATGATTGATTTTTTATGATTTTTTATATTTAATATAAGGCATTAAAAAAAACCTGAATTAAGAATAGATGTGAGCACCCTAGTGCGTCATAAGCATAAAGCCTATTTCAACTTTGGGCTGCAACTGTTTTATATAACCCTGTACAGCAATGCTTCTGACCATTGTCACAATGACTCATAGAGGATAATGTTTATATGTCTGACATTCTGAACCCATACAGATTTTTTTTTCATGGAACTGTAAAAGCTTTTGTGAGGAAGTACAATAAACAGCTCCAGAGAATCTTTTCAATGAAGCACTCATAAAAAAATATTTATTGTCAGCATGTGAATAATAAAATCAGTACCAAATAAGTATTTACTTTAAAAGCTAAATAATATCATGTCTGAAGTTATTAATTCTAGAAAGTCCTTTTTTTTCCTCAGACTTCTGTTCCACAGGTATTATTAAGAGGAACAATTTTATATCATTTCAGGATCAGCACATAATTTATTTTGTTAAAATTATGATGAATAGGATTTGACTTTCTTTTTTAAAGATTTTATTTATTTGAGAGACAGAGAGTAGGTGGGGGGTGGAGCAGAGTGGGAGGGAGAGGGACAAACAGACTGTGTGCTGAGCATGGAGCCAGACACAGGGCTGGATCCCAGGACCCTGAGAGAATGACCTGAGCCAAAACCGAGTCCAATGCTTAACTGCTTAACCAACTGAGACACTGAGGTGGTCCAGAATTTCTGACTTTCAGCTCATATTATGTAGTACTCATTTTTTTTTCATGGTATTAGCTCAGTCTAGTTGCCTTTGATTTGGTAACATTCACATGTTTTTGTGAATTTAGTTACAGAAGGGTCCTGCATACCTCCCCCACTGATACCCATCAGAGAACAGGTGGGTAAGAATGCAATTGGTTGTGCTGTGTTGCATAGATAGGAGGGTTGTGGGTTATGGGCTGTCTCCCACTCAGCAAAGCATAACAGAATATACACTGTTGTGAAATTATTAGAGATAATCTGGAATGTATCCCCATGGGTTTTTCCAGTAAATCCTTCACATATATTTGACCTTAAAAATCACTGAAAATACAAGAAATACATACCTGATATAAAGTCTATAACAACAGCACTCTAACATTGCTGCTGTGGTATGTCCAAAACTACAAAACTATTGCATGTTCCAAGGAGAATTGATACTTTTGTTAATTCAGTCCTGCTTACAGAAGTTTTGTAAGGGGTGAGCAGGACACTAACGTGGGGTAAATGTTCGTGAGTCACATTGGGATTCCCAAGCTAAATAACTGTGAGTGGTCATTTTATTTGTTATTGTTACGTTAATCACTATACAGTACATCATTAGTTTTTGATGTAGTGTTCCAAGATTCACTGTTTATGTATAACGCCCAGTGCTCCATGCAACCTGTGCCCTTCTTAATACCCACCTCCGGGCTCACCCATCCCCCCACTCCTCTTCCCTCTAAAACTCTGTTTTTCCAAGCTGCCTGCCTGCTTGCTTGCTTGCTTGCTTTATGTAAAAGAGAGAGAGAGTGTGTGTGTGTGTGTGTGTGTGTGTGCACAAGTTGGGGAGGGACAAAGGAAGAGAATCTTCAAGCAGACTCCCTGCTAAGCCTGGAGTCTGAGGCTGGGCTCAGTCCCAGGACCCATGAGGTCATGAAATGAGCCAAAACCAAGAGTCAGTCACTTCACCAATTGAGCCACCCAGGTGCCCCATGATTTCTTAAGAAGATTAAATGAAATACTATGTTGGGGTACTTATCCCAGTGCCTGGGGAAAAATTAATAATGTAAGAAATAGTAGCTGAACTTATTTGGTTGATGAAAGCAAATGATTATGTAGGAGAAGATAGTAAAAGACAATTTGCCACAAGAATGTAAGTTTAAGTAATAATGTCATTTAAAAGGATTGCTTTTTGTAGTTTTACTTTCCTGGATTCTGATAGAAGAGAACAGGATAGGACAGTGGGAAAAAGTGAATCAACAATGATATCTCAGGTTTGGACTCACTTCGGTCTCTTCCCAGTGGGGAGCTGCGAAGTATGAACAGTCCAATAGTCTTGGTTTCCACTTGGGGCAGTGGAGGCAGTCTTTGCTACCAGCCCCAGTCACTGAGTTGTTGGCCACGATGTAATGATCTAAAGGAGATGAGACTGGGCTGGGGAGTATTGCTGCCTAGTAGAGGGCAGTTCTCCTGAGAAGGAGGCAATACCTGAAGCCAATGGGTTGGGGTGTGCCAGCCAGTAAAGGAGATAGTAGCAGAGCACCAACAATGCCCCTATGACTTCCATCCTTCCTCAGTGGGGACTACTCAGGAGCAGAGAAGCCTTCTGCAAGGAGTATATGGCCCAGGTGTATGCCTAGCCTCCAAATTATCCTTTCTTTTCTTTTCTCTCTCATTTTCTCTATCTCACCCTCTCCCTCATCTGGATCACTCTTTAATTTCTATTGTCATAGTCTCTGTGCCATAATGTCCTCAATTTCCAAATAGTCCATGTCAGATTGGTGATTTCCTCGTGTCTGCTCTGACATGTCCACTGCAAAGGGTTTTGGGACCTGTGTCCATAACTCCAGTGGTCTGCCTTTTACAGGGTGTGGCACTGCAGACTGTGCTGGGTAAGGCAATGTAACGTGGGTGTGAGACTTGTCTCTACTACTTACTTGCTCAGTGAACTGAGCTCTGGCTTTTAGTTTCTTCACCTGTAAAATAGAAATAGTAAGGTTTCTCACCTCTTAGAATTCTTCAATAATTCCAAGAGCTAATATGTTCAGATCACTCAGAATAGCTTCCATACAGGATGGGGACTCATTAACTATGAAGTATTCCTAGTCACAAAGGACAGAGGCTGCCTTTTTCAACTTCGGATTTTATCAATTTTGTTTTCCATTCTCTGTTTATTTCCATAGCTCCAAATTGCTGTATCCTACTTTTGCGTGGTTTGGGATATAAGGTTCAATTCTTCCTCAATGTCAGGAAATTTAATAATGTCTTCTGCCTATAAACAATTTCCAGAAAAGCTTAAGAGTGGCCTCTGTGACTATATGAAAGAGATTTGGTTTCCAATGAGGCAGTGGATGACATTTAGACCAAGCCCTTTCTTTTTATGGCATTGTCTTTTTCATCTCCTATCTGCTGTCTCCCACACTCCAAAGACTGAGGCTCAAATTACCTAATGGAGATAAAATTTTAGTCTTTAAAAGTAATATACACCCATTTGGTTACTACAGTGCTCACCTAATCCTGAAATTTAGCCTGAGACAGATGATCTCCATTGACTTAGAAACTGAAGCTTGGAGGGATTCAATTCACAAAAAACGTCACTGTTCAACTGATTCGTATTTACTAGTTGTAGGCTACCTGAGCTGCCCAGCACTACTGCCCCGTGGTTCCCTCCAAAGTTCTGCGTGGGAGAGACGCCCAGGCCAGGCTCTAAAGCATCTTTTGTGTCTCATTCCTTACCAAGATTTATACTCAGAAGAAAGTAGGTATTAGTTAGTCTTTCCTGTTATCTAAGCAATTAGTTACTTTGAAATGATCTTTTTAGTGAGTAAAGATAGGATAAAAATCCACTTTGTAACTAAGGTGTATTGTCGTGTCAATAATCATTGGATCCCTGATTCCTCCTCCATTTACATCGTAAACTTTTGGAGGTTTTCACAGAATGCACTGGGGAAAGCACTCGGACCATTGCACTGCTTCGTAATGGTGACTCTGGGCAGTTGTCAGACCTCACCAGGCCTCTCTTTCTTCTGTCAAATGAAAGCTAAAAATACTGGCTCTTTATAGGATTATGGAGAACAAATAAGGTACATATAAGAGTGCAAATTTAAATGTCAGCTGCTATTATAGATGGTTCTGAGAAGATAGAAGGAAGCATGGTTTGTGAATAAGTATTAACGAAAGCCTTGCAATATCTTTGGATAAATGGAAGACTCATGATTTTAATAAGAAAACTATTAGACAAATATGTATGTGGGGGATTCTATATGATGATTGGGCTGGATTCTTTAAAAATGTCAGTGTCGTTAGAATAAAAAAGTCAGGAACTTTGCATTGAAAGATACTAAAGAGGTAAGACACCTAAATTCTATGTGATTTTCTCAACTGGGTCCTAGATTTGAAAAGAAAAAAAAAAAAAAAAAGATACAACATCGATTCCCAAACTTTTATGTGTTTAGAATCACTGGGATCCTGTTAAATGAGTAGAGTGTGAGGTTCTACAATTCTAACAAACTCCCAGGTAATACAGTTGCTCAGTCTGCAGACTGCACTCTAGGTAGTAAGGGCTAAACAGACTATATTGGAATAATGGGTATATTTAAATATGGGCCACATATTGTTGGATATCATTCAAAGGTTTTTTGATACATGGTAGAATGTAATTATTTTTAGGAGATAACTGTGAAATACTCAGTGTTCAGATATTATTATATGTGAAACTTTCAAGTGATTTGAGGGAAAAATATGGTGTGCATGTGGGAGGAGAGCAAAAGAGGCAAAATAGTAATAACTTGCCATTTTAGTTGAAGACCTGTAAGTTTGAAATTTCTCAAAATGAATGTATTTGAGAAAATAATATGACTCCTCTCTATGATAATTTTCACTAAAGTTTCCAAGATGTTCCTTTGCTCATCTCATCTCACGGTAAAACTTGAAACTTCTTTATCATCAACATTCTCTCCCTGTTCAATTAGAAATCTACCCTAGAAGTTTTTCTTCAGAGTAGGGGTCTATCTTCTGAGTGAATTGACTGGTTCTTATTTCTGTTTGCAGAGACACAAGTCAAGCAAGCCACAGAAAGCGATGGTGTTGAAGGTGACTCAGCTGAAAGATGCTACCCATTGCATAGCATCAGGGCTTGCCAGAGAGGTTGCCACAAATTAAAGGCAATGCACATCTGGTGACCAAGAGATCTTGATATTTATTTCTTATGGAACACTTTTCTCAATATGCTGGTGATATTCAGTGATTCTCAGTCTCTCTTCCTCCATCCCCACTCCTTTTAGGCTTTGGATATCCTAGTTCTTTTTCCAACTTGGTTTTTAATTCTGGCTCCATTGCTTTAGATAACTTTCTAGCTGTACTCTCCTGAACCTTCAAATGTGCACTATGGTACCATTGACTACAATCACTGTGCAGCACCCCAAGTCATGATCTATTCATTTCAAAACTGGAAGTCTATACCTCCAGATCCCCTTCACCCATCTCTCCCGCCACTACCCCTCTCCCTGTGGCAACCACCACTCTGTTTTTTTGTATCCATGAATTTTGTTTCATTATTTTTGTCTTTTAGATTCCACCTGTAAGTGAGATCATAAGATATTTGTCTTTCTCTGCTTGACTTTTTTTTTTTTTTTTTTTTTTTTGCTAAGCTTAATATCCTCAGGGTCGATCCATGGTGTGGTAAATGGCAGGATTTCTTTCTTTTTTATGGTGAGTATCTTTCTTTACGACAGACTAGTGAGTACTTCAGGTATTGGCCCATCTGGCATGCTTTTTTTTTTTTTTTTGGATAATGAAATCCAAGTGACTTTCGTTTGAATCTCCTCCACAACTCTTCGATGTTATTCAAAATGACCCATTTCATCCCCATGAGCATGATGGCTTTAATTTAATTTAGAAGAGAAACATTATCTTCCACTTACTATTAGTCAGATACGATATGATGTTGAAACTGCTACCACCTTCCTGCCACCGCTATGAATGAACCTACCTGGGAATGGAGCCAAAGTAAGGAAGCAGAGCCAAGAAGTAGATAGAGAAGGAAGTCCTTTCGACCTAATGTCAATTCCTGAAACAAGATGTTTGTGATGCCAGCAAGAAGCAGCCCTAGAATTTATAGTTATATGAACCAATACATTTCCTTTTTCTGCCCACACCATTTTAGGTTAGCATTTCTGTTGATCACAACCAAAAGATATCTTACTGATGCTGCTGATAGATACTTAGACATATACGTGTCAGACATGGAGTGTATGAACTGTTAAAATTATTATAGATATTGACAAATTGCCCTCCCAACTTAAAACTTAAACAACTACCAACTTAAAACACAGCAAATTCCTCTCTATCAAAAATATTATAAACAATTTTATCATTTGACAAAATACAGTAAAAAATAATATCTTTTTAAACTGAATTATCTGATAAATAGGTAAGTTGATAATTTTTTCATATATGTTTGACCATTTATAATTTTCCTTCTGTGGCTTTACTGTACATTTTTCCCATTTTTTTATTAGATCATTTATATGATTTTCAGATGGTCTTCATACATCCTTTGTTATATAAGGTGAATATATTTTCTTCTAAGTGACCTCCTTTCTTGAAATATTATTTATGGTAGTGTCATATAGATGTTTTAAAATTTTACTAGTGACATCTGTCAATCATTTTCTCTGTAGTTGATACATTTTTTTGTCTTGCTTAGAGGCTCTTCCGAAAATCATATTAACTTCCTTAATTTTTTAAGTTTTATTTTATCCTCAATTTTTTAAATTTACTATTTGCTTTTTAAAACATTAAAAATATTTTTAAAGTTTTTTCCTTTTACTACTTTTAGTACAGTTGACACATAATATTAACTTAGCTTCAGACGTGTAACATAGTGATTCAACAATTCTATAGACTATGTTATACCCAACACAAGTGTAGCTACTGTCTATCACTGAAGCTATTAAAATACCATTGACTATACTCATTTGGTTGTATATTGTGAGATAATATATAATAAATAACCAGTTGTGCTACATACTATTTGTTAAATAGTTTATTCTTTCCCAGTGATTTGAAATGTCATTTTCGTCATCTGTTATATTTGTATACCTAAGTTTGTTGCTAGATTTTATTCTGCTTCATTAATCCATTTAAATTTTTTCCTTTTGAACTCAGTAACATACAATTTTATTACTCGTATCCCTTGTTTTATGACATATTGCCAACATTGGTTTATGAATTACATGGTTTCATTTATTTGGTTGGCTTGACAATTTAAAAAATACCTGCAAATCCATCACTGAAAGCATAATCCAGGACTTTGACAATGACCTACATCTAACTACATAGTTATCTTCTTTTAATCTTTTTTAAAAGTTTTTATTTAAATTATAGTTAGATAACATATAGTGAAATAATACCCAGTGCTCATCACAGCAAATGCACTCCTTAATCCCCATCAATTTTTTTAATCTATCCCCCCACCCATCTTCTTTCTGGCAGCCATCAGTCTGTTCTCTATAGTTAAGAGTCTGTTTCTCAGTTTTCCCTCTCTCTCTTTTTCTTCCCCTTTGCTCATTTGTTTTGTTTCTTTTTTTCTTTAAAGATTTTATTTATTTATTTGAGAGACAGAGAGCATGAGCAGGGGGAGAGGCAGAGGGAGAGGGAGAAACAGGCTCCCCACTGAGCAGGGAACCCAATGCAGGACTTGATCCCAGGACTCCAGGATTATGACCTGAGCTGAAGCCAAGACGCCTAACGAACTAAGCCACCCATGTGCCCCATTTGTTTTGCTGCTTAAATTCCATATAGAGTGAAATCACACGGTATTTGTCTTTTGCTGACTGATATACTTTGCTTAGCATTATACTATCTAGCTTCATCCATGTCATTGAAAATGGCAAGATTATATGTCTGTGTAAAATTCCTTCTTATATATATATACCACGTCTTCTTTATCTATTCATCAGTTGATGGACACTTAGCCAATTTGGCTGTTGTAGATATTGCTGTTATAAATATCAGGATGTATATATTCCTTTAAATTAGTATTTTTGTATTTTTTAGGTAAATACCTTGTAGTGCAATTGCTGGATCATAGGGCAGTTCTAGTTTTAACTTTATGAGGAAACTCAATTCTGTTTTCCACAATGGTCATACCAGTTTGCATTCCCACCAAGAGTGCAAGAGGTTCCACTTTCTCCATAATCTTACTAACACCTGTTATTTCTTCTGTTTTTGATTTAAGCCATTTTAATAGATGTGAGGAGATATCTTATAATTTTGATTTGCATTTCCTTGATGACCAGTGTTGATGAGCATCTTTTCACGGGTCTGTTGGCCATCTGGATGTCTTCTTTGGAAAAATGCATATTCATGTCTTCTGCCTGTTTCTTAACTGGATTATTTGCTTTTTGGGTGTTTTCTCAATTAATATAGCTTCATAGAAATTCTTGTATCTCATAGGGAAAGTGTTATTTCCATCATCTATTCTTTGCAAATATTTGACTATCTATAGCCCTATTCTTCACCTAAAAGTAGATTATATCCTTCCCTTGTCAAATGAAATATTTACTTACCAGACTGAAATATAGCTTGTCACCTGCATCAGTCATATATGGTAAGCCTTGATGATAATTTCATGACAAAATTCAGTCCCCATTTTATTTAGAAGCTGTTGTTCTCAAGTTATACTCTAATGGGAACAAAGGATTCTAATCATAAATTTGAATTATTTCAGTTAGTCCCAGGTATGACAAAAATTTTTTTCAATACAGTTATCTAAAACTTTTGATGTTTGTTATTATTTTCATATACTAAAATCTATTTAAGATGTATTAGAATAAGTATGTCTAGTCGCTGAAACAAATAACCTCAAAACTTTATTGGTTTAAAATAATAAAGTTTTACCTTTTGTTCCTATTATAGCCCAATATGAGTTGGTCAGAGTTGTGCTCCACGCAGTCACTCAGGAATCCAGTCGTTTCCATATCATGTAACCTCCATCTTTAACATAACATTTCAGCAAGACAGGAGAATAATATGTGAAGAATCATCTAGATGGTCTTATGTATCAGTCATGGAACACATCACTTTCACTCAATTCTATTGGCCAGAATGAAGTTTATGATGCCAAATTTACTCTAATCATGAGGATATGTAATCCTCCTGTTTGATCAGGAAGAAAATGAAAGAAATTTTATAAGTTTATAGCACTTTCTCTGCCACAGATGATTGCTCATGTATGAAAGTGCATGTTTTTAATTGTTTAAAGTTCTCATTTAAGTGCATCATGGTGTTTTATAAAGTTTCAGTGCCCTTTAGGAAGCCATTAGTTTAAAAAGCTTGAGGAACACTTAAATGTTGGAAAGTTCTGTGTTTTACTACTAAGTTTGTATTTCCCTGTAGGTGTTACATAGAAAGTATAGACAGAAAAATATAAAGATAGATATGCTAAACAAATATGCTGAGGCTATGCTAATTGACTAGCAGAACTATTAGAATTATTCATGTTTGTTTAAAAGATATACGTAAAAAAAAATCTAAATATCTATTACAACTGAATGCAGTTATTTTCTACGTAGGAAAAAACTAAATTGCAAGATGTGCATTCCAATTTTTATTTCATAGCTTAGATGTTTATTTTATAAAGCACCTTCATGTAATTTTCTTCTCTTTGAAATATCTTTGAAAATAGGTATAAACCATTATTTATAAAGTCATATTTTATTTTTTTAAATTTCTATTTATTTTCTTAATTTCTTTTCAGTGTTCCAGAATTCATTGTTTATGTACCACACCCAGTGCTCCATGCAGTATGTGCCCTCCATAATACCCACTTCCACTCTACATTCTCTATTCTCCACATTAACGTTATTGACTTCAAATAGATCAAATTTGAAATCATGGTTTACAATAAAAAAAATGCTTCTAATGTAATCATTAAAAAATTGTTGCTCCTTAGTAACTGTGAATGATGCTGACATTACCACTCTTCTGAATTGATTTATAACCTCAGTAAGCCAGTAGAGATCTACAAGTATATTACTGAAATGGAAGAGCAAGAGATTATTGAAGGAGATCACCAAGGAAAATATGCTTCTCCCTGGGTATTTCATCTAAAGACTTTATGGAAATATTCATATGCACTGAATAAACCACACAAACTTTTAGAACTGACTACTCTAATTTTGATGAAATCTGAGGGTCTTTAGAGCAACAGAACAATACAAATTTCACTGCTTATTAACTACAACATTTTCTAAGGAAAAAATAGAGGGAATCTCCAGTCCAAATTTCAATAAGCTTATATTTTAAGGGATCACAGCAAGTCCAACAAAAGCATAAAATGATCACCAAAAAAAATTACACTATAACTTTTTGTATTAACTGTTAGTTTTTTACATAATATGTCTTAAGAAGTCTATTTCCAGTAAATATTCAGCACTAGGATCTGGATTTTGGTTAGTGTCAAAGTTTTAGATAAGGATAATGCTTAAGGGAAGAAGCATCACTGAGAAATTCAAAGCAATCTGAAAAGAAGACAGTAGAAGGAGAACAAGGTATTAGAGGAGATCATCGAGAGGACATGACCAGATCTCGGAGGAGTCAAGACGGCAGGGAAGTAGCAGGCTGAGACTACTTCAGGTAGCAGGAGATCAGCTAGATAGCTTATCTAAAGATTGCAAACACGTACAAATCTAATGGGAGATCGAAGAGAAGAAGAACAGCAATTCTAGAAACAGAAAATCAACCACTTTCTGAGAGGTAGGACTGGCAGAGAAGTGAATCCAAAGCGACGGGAAGATAGACCGTGGGGGGAGGGGCCGGCTCCCGGCAAGTGGTGGAGCAATGGGGCACAAAATCAGGACTTTTAAAAGTTGTTTCCACTGAGGGACATCACTCCAGAGGATTAACTGGGATGAAGCCCATGCGGGGTCAGAGTGGCCTCAGGTCCCGCAGGGTCAGAGAAGGATCGGGGGTGTCTGAGTGTCACAGAGCTTACAGGTATTAGAACGGGGAAGCTGGCTACAGAGACAGAGCTGAAGAGTGAGCTCACAGCTTGGGGTTACCTTGAACCAGTCGCAGGCTCTGTGAGCTCGGAGAGTGGCTGGAGGCCAGGGTGATGGGAGTAATTGGGCGCTGTTCTCTGAGGGTGCACTGAGGAGTGGGGCCCTGGGCTCTCGGCTCCTCAGGGCAGGAGACTGGGAGGCTGCCATCTTCATTCCCGTCCTCCGGAACTCTACGGAAAGTGCTCAGGGAACAAAAGCTCCTGAAAGCAAACCCGAGTGGATTACTCAGCCTGGCCCCTGGTAAGGGCGGTGCAACTCTGCCTGGGGCAAAGACACTTGAGAATCACTACAACAGGCCCCTCCCCCAGAAGATCAACAAGAAATCCAGCCAGGACCAAGTTCACCTATCAAGGAGTTCAGTTTCAATACCAAGGAGAGTGGCAGAATTCCAGAGGAGGAGAAAGCAAAGCATGGAACTCATGGCTTTCTCCCCATGATTCTTTAGACTTGCAGTTAATTTAATTTTTTTTTTCTTTTTCAATTTTTTTTCTCTTCTTCTGCTACATTTTTTTAACTTTTACCCTTTTCTTTTTTAATGTTTTTTAACTAGT
The DNA here is from genome assembly GCA_004024605.1 of Pteronura brasiliensis. Lineage (NCBI taxonomy): Eukaryota > Metazoa > Chordata > Mammalia > Carnivora > Mustelidae > Pteronura > Pteronura brasiliensis. Next base: position 90 of record PJEN01016480.1, on the reverse strand, counting down.
TTAGCTAATATATATATATTTTTTTCCTTTTTATATTTTTTCTTTATTCATTTTCTGTTTTTAACTTGTTTCTTTTTTTTTTTTTTTTTT
>PJEN01016479.1:0-38776 GCA_004024605.1 Pteronura brasiliensis | reverse complement strand
GGGCGGGTGAGTCCCCAGCTCCCCCCCAGCATGCGCCCAATTGGCCAGGCCCTCTGCTGCTGGGGCAGGGGAGGGCTGTCCTGCCGCTGGGGCCCATTGTGGACGCACCTGCCTCTGTCCAGTTCTCCAGTTGGAGCGGGAGGCCCCATGGGAGCGGTCTGCGGGGGTCCGGGCTGGAGGGCGCTCCTGCGAGCCCTGCCCCTGCTCTGCGCGCTGCAGCCCCTTCCCCGGGTCAGCTCAAAGGACGGTAAGTTCACATCTACCAGCATCTCAGCAGCTCCCCTCACCTTTGCTGCAGTGTAATTACGGAATTCAGCCCCAGCTGTGATGCTGGTGTGCTGAGGGGGGAGGCCTGGAGCATGTAAAGAGGACAATGAATGCGTGCATGCCCCGGGCGGGGTGGGGGGGCACCTCCAGGTGGAAGCAATGTGCCAGGTGCACCCAGCTAGGTCCATTCAGAGGTGGGGATGGAGTCCTGCGGTCACAGCCCAAGCCGGATCTGCACCGAGAGCCCAGAAAGGCCCTTACCCGTGAGGAACAGTGTGTCCCAGAGCTGGTTGGCACTGTGATTATATGGACCTGCCGGCAGACCGTGTGGGGGCCACGCTGCCCTGTGCCCTGGGCACTGAATCCCAAATACGGAATTTGTGGTTAAAAAAAAAAAAAAACTCTAAATAGGTAGTTTTTTGTTTGTTTGTTTGTTTTTTTGTTCATGAAACTTAGCAAAAACCACGGAGGGTTGGATGGCTGAATCAGGTGCTTTGCCTTCCGGAAGGTTCTCCCAGGGGCTCAGTCCTGGTGCAGGGAAGTTGTGGGGAGGAGGCTTTCAGACCGGCAGGTGAGGCAGGTGACTTCCCGGGGAGTCTTGGCGGCTCCCCCTGCGGAGTTTCAGTGGCAGTTTCGTAAAGAAAGCCACTAACTGAAAACATCGGAGCTTCTGGCCGGAGAGCTCCTGGGACATTGTTCCAGTCTGCCCACAGCGGGGCCACCCTCACCTCTGTCTGCAGCTTCCTGTTCCCGGGGTGGCCTGCCCCAGCGGCTCCCGGCACTTGGAACATTCTGTGTCCCACACTGAAACGGGGCAACGTGATGGACACACAAAATCTTACTTATTTTAACAGAACTCAGGGAGCGCCAGGCGGCTGCGGCTGCAGCTGGCGTGTGAGGTGGCACTGGGACATTTCTTCTCTCCGAGGGTCACTGCATATTGGGTTATCCCCGTGGCCTGGAGTGCCTCGTCCCCACTGCTGGTGCTAATGCTAGCCTGGGGTGGGGTGTGGTGGCTCTGAAGTGGGTCTTCAGATCCCACGGGAAGGTGACAACAGGGTAGAGGCCACTGCAGGGCTTTGGAAAGGGGCCTCGTTTGCCAACTTGGCGGGTGGGTCTGTATTTATCTTGTAATCACAGGGATCCTTCCTGTTTGCATAGCTCATGGGAAAGCCTTTGTCTGGTGGAGAAGAGCGGAAGGGGGCTGGAGATGCCAGGAGGTGCCCCGGAGTCCAAGGGGCAGGTGTGCAGGCCCCCCGCGAGTGCGCTGAGCCAACAGCACAGGCCTGAGCCCACCAGGGGCTCTGGGCCCCGTTTACTCACCTGCTCATCTGCAGGGCCCCAGCAATGCTCTAAAAATCACAGGATTCCGAGAAATCTGCTAGGAAACCGGCAGGCTCACTGGTCTTCCTCCTGGGACCCTCCCAGCCTCCCCACCTGGGAACCAGCTTCTGCACAAAACATGACTCCACGGGGCACCGCTGTCTTCTCCAGGGCCTTGTGCACCCATAAACACTTCTGGGCGGAGGCAGAAAAGTCGTCTCGTTTTCTAGGGAAAACACGAAAAAAACTAACTTTCGTAAAATCCCTATTCAATTAGAATGTCGACATGAAGAATTAAGGGAACTGACAACGAGTCAAAAAAGAGAGACTTTTATCCTGGTAGGATTCGCGCCAGCCCTGGGAACGGTGGTGCAGTGGCGGCTTGCAGGCGGGAGCAGGGACAAGGCAGCACGAGGGGCCGCAGTCCCCCGTCAGTCCTCCTCCCTGTCGTGGTGTCGTGGATGTGGGGGCTTCTCCAACTCTCTCCTCTGCCAGATGCCCTCTTCCCCTGGAGAGCTGGCCCATTTCAGACCGACGCACAGGGACCCCTGCTCTTACGCTTTCCCTGAGAGTAGCAGGGAATCAAGCTTGCGGATGGGAGCACATTACTGGCAAGGATTCTGCTCCCCGTGTGACTAGTGTCGGGTCCGAGCATAACCCCCACCCCTGCACTGTCTTCCAGGGGGCACAGGCGGATGCCGGCCAGCTGACTGCTGTGGCCAGGGCCATGACCCAGCGACACCAGGAAGGACCTCAGTCCTGAGGGCCCAGGGATCCCCGAAAGGTGTTTCTGATGACCCGCAGAGGTGAGCAGCGCTGGTCGCAGGGACTTTGAGAACCTGTGTTTTAGAGCGTGTACTCGGGACGTTTTCTTTCAAAAGGAATATTCCACGGAGTTGGGCTTAATGTGTGTGTGTGCGTGTGCTTGCCCCTGCGTGTGTGTGTGCGTGTGTGTGCGAGAGGGCTTCTGTGTATCCGTCGTATGTGCCGTGTGTGTGTTGAGCGTGCAAGTGTGTGCCTGCGTGTGTGTCTATGCTCGTGTGTCTGTGAGTGTCTGTGTGGAACCGTGGCGTGTGTATGTGCGTGACCTCGGACCCTTCCCAGTCCAAGTTCTGCACAGGACCCGCCGTTGTCTTGCAACCACAGGGGTCTCGGGCACGGTCCCTTCCCTGGAAACCACCCAGACGCGCCAGACTTTGCGGCTTCCGAGGAGTCCGTGACGTGTGACTCTTACCAGGTGGTGGTGGCGGGGGGAGTTGGTCCTGTGGCAGGACCCTAGCAACGAGCATCCCCAGAGCACAGGCCTGTAGCCACGCCACTGAAGGAACAAACACAGGAAAACAACAAAAGGCAAAGCATGTAAATAGCACTCCTTGTGGGGGGTGACCCCTGCTCTCCTCACCTGGAGGGACGTCCCTGCTCTCTCCCGTCCGGCCGTCTGTTCGCTTGGGGGGTGGGCGCAGCTTTGGGTATGTCCAGGTCTCCCTCGTTGAGCTGATCCGCAGAAGTGCCCCCCGTACCGCCTTCTGTGAGGCTCTGGCCTCTGAGGGGGAGGTCCTGGGGGCTGAGTCACGCCAGTGCCCTGTGCCTCTCCCATGCTCGCCCTGGGGTGGGGGGAAGGAGAAAGGTCAGGCAGGCTGGGGGGGAGGGGTCAGAGTCCCCGCAGGATCCTGGGCTCAGCCGTATCAGCCCAGCTCCTTCCTGGTGCTGGGAAACCCCGAGGTGGCCCCCACCATCTGCACTCCCCGACGCCCCAGAGCCTGTCCCCAGATGGGTGAGCGGTGCCGTCCCACCAAGGGGCAGGTTCGAGCACACGTGTCCTCCGGGAAAGCGGACAGAGCCGGCCCTCCAGGGCCAGGGAGAGTCGCTCTTGTATGTACACTTTCCCTTACAACACCCCCCGCCATTTTGTATTAGAAAAGGTCTTTGAACTCTCAGGGCACAATCCCTTCTTTGTGTGGTTCACCGTCAGGGAGGCCGTCTGTGTCAGGTGTCCTCAGACGGCCCTAGCAGTGCCCCCAGGTGGGCGGCAGGTGCCTGCAGGGGTGGAGGTTCCCCAAGGCCTTCCCTGTGTGACCTGCCCCTGGTCCTCTCAGGTGTCCCTCCAGGTTTGCAGTAGGACGTGTGCCGTTCCAAATGGTCTCTTTTCTCTCTTCTCCTTCTCTCATGTCCCTGGCCTGTGGGAGACCGGTGTGGTCAGGGGCGGGAAGGAGACCCTGGGGATGCCTCACTCAGCCGCTGAACCGAGGCCCTCAAAGGCCCTCAGCCTGGGTCGTCCCCATTCGTCCGAACTCTGTGGCCGCCGCTGCCTCCCCACGCCCCCCCACCACCCACCATAAAGGGTCCTCGTCTGCCATCTGGCAGCAGCTGCCTGGTCATTGCATCAGGAAGCTGCTGGGGTCAACACAGTCTTCCCTTCTCAGAAGTCCCTGCTTAAATGAAAGCATCTACTCTCCCAGCTTCGCAGGCGCGCAGAGAGGTCAGAAACCGCTCACTGGAAAGTGTGCACGTGTTCTCACGGGGAGGCGAGCCCAGCCTCGGGGACCGGGATTCACACCTGCAGTGCACAGATGTACATTGCCCTGGGATGGGGGGGGTGCTGGGTGGCATCCTGGAATGGCATCCCATGTCTGGTCAAGACTTCAGTCCCCACTCCTTGGTTCAGGGCTATTTGATCACTGCACATCGATCTTTCTGGATGGCGATCGGCCCCATGGACACAGGCGCAGGTGTCCCTGGCCCCAAGAAGCCACAGCATGTAGAGGAGTGACCAGTGCCTCCCTTCCCCCCGCCCCCCAGGCTGGGCCTCCCAGTCTGTGCACCGACTTACTAGGGGCCGTACTCGGGGCCGCTGGCCAGCGGTCTGGAGCTCGGCAGGTGTCCCCTCTGTCCTTGGGGGAATGTGGGAGGGTGCGGTGAATCGTTGGCTCTGGAGGTACCACCGATGAGGTTGAGCACAGCTGCCTGTCTCCCGCGGTCACCCTGATCTCATCTGGAAACGTACCTGTGCTCTCCCTCCCTGGTCCACAGTGGGGATCACACGGCAGGGGCATGCTGGTACGTTTGGCCACTGCCACGCAGTGCATGGTCTCATCCCCCTGGTCTGGACCCTTCTGTTCCAAGGTGGGTCCGGGCCACACAGAGGTGAAGGAAGGGGACACAGGGGAGGTGTGGTGGGCAGGGGGCTGTGGGCCTGCCCTGCTCTGTTCTCTGCTCCCCAGTACTGAAGCTGGAGGGAGCAGGGACAGAGGGAGGGAGGGAGGCTCTTTTAAAGCAAGATGAGAAATCTGTTTCGAGTCACAGTTTGAGGCCAGGCCCCATACCCTGAAAACACTGTTGAAAAACCACGAACAACTTTCTATCAGTGTGAGGCCAACTGCGTCCCTCTTTAGTTTAGGCACAAGCTACGGACGTGGATGGAAGAGGGGGCACAGGCTGGCTGTGAATAAGACGCTATGTCATGCAGCACCCCTCCTCTGTTCCCACCCTGTTAGGTGCATCTGGGCTGCCTGCTCCTGGTCCTCCCCCGGCGCCGTGTCCCCGAGAGCCGCGGAGCACGCGGGCCTTCATCCCTCCGACGGAGCGCCAGTGCCAGTCGGTAAGGCCTGGGAAGGGGCGCTGGCACCAGAGCCGCTGGCTGGGGCTCCCTGTGCGGGGGGCCCGGCGAAGCCCACAGCCCCGGGTTCATCCCTGCCCGCACCTGCAGGGAGGGGCCGTCCTAGCCTGGTTGCTAGTGAGAAAGTACAGAATAAACAAGCATAGAAGATACCAGGCTGCTCGCCCTGAGCTTGCCAGTCAGTGACACTTGGGCTCCGGAACCCCTCTCTGGACCCAGAACCTTCCTTACCCACCTGTCCTGGGATCTCCAGACTCCAGAGGGCATCAGACTCACGGGGGGGCTCGCTGAAACCAGGCTAGGGGGCCTGCCTCAGACATTCTGCCTTTGGGGGTCTGAGGGGAGGCTGCTGCCGGTCCAGGGGCTGCACCTTGAGAACCACTGAGTCTTGGGGGGACCCCCATGGAGCTACGTGAGGGGGGCATCCAGGTGATGGGATGGGGGTGCTTCACAGCCACAGTGCTGGGTTTCCCCGCGCCAACGCAAGACGACACTTCCATTATTCATCTTTTAAAATACAAGTCTTAAGTGGGTGCTTGAAACTTAATTTCCAGTGTTACTTCAGGTCGATGGAATATTTGAGTTCTGCACTCGGGCCATGCCCTTGACAGACGTGAGGAGCTTTAAAATACCAGCAAGGCAGGTGTGCGTGGTGTGTGCGCTGGTGGGAGCGGGGCTCAGGCATCCGGACGGAACCCAGCGCGAAACTAACCCTTGTGACTCTTACGTGACAATTGTGGGGAGTGGATTTCCCTCATGAGCTCATTTCTCCTTCGGATTTGTGTTTGCGTCATTTTGTGACCCTGTATCTTCAAGATGCCCTCCCTTGATCGTTCCTGTCCGGAGCATTTGTGCTCGTGTGAGGAGGCCGGGTTTTCCTTCCCGTAACCTGACCACAGTGGCTCTGGGAATCGCTTGGTTTTGGAGAAACTGAGGTGACTTTATTATCCTAGCTCACCTGCAGACATTGTCGGGCATATGTTAGCCCATGCCGAGGGTGGCGTCTGGCTCTATGGGTGGCAGCTCAGACACTCAGCTCGTTCTTAAAGAAGCCGCAGGAACCTGGCTGCCGGTTCAATTGGGGCAGCTTTTATTAGCCTGAGATACGAACCCACAGGAGTCCTGATAGTAAATAGTGGCGTTGACTCAAAATATTTCAGTTGGTCTGCGTGTTCTCCTGGGAGGCTGGGAGGTTGAAGGCCAGGGTTGCTGCCTGGGCGGTGCTGGGGACGGCGCTGGGGACACCAGCTCTGGTGGCAAGGGGCGGTGACGCGGCTGATGGGAGCCAGGGGCTGGGTGCTGGAGGAGCCCCGAGGGGAGCCAACCCAGAGCACCCCCTCCTTTCCACCCGACGTTCCCGGCCCTGCTCTGGGGACCTGCTCTGGGGGCTGCGTGTCTGCAGGTGCAGGGCCGGCTCCCTCCTTCGTGCCCCCAGGCTGTGCACGGAGCCAGGGCTCCGTGGAAATGCTTCCTGTAGCTTTTGAATTGTGGACATTTTCAAACCTCGGCAGGACTAGAGAAAATGGCATCACAGACGCCCTTGAACCTGCCATGCACTTCCATGGTTTTAACCCATGTGCAATTCTTTGGTTACAAATCAAAATTCCGGTACGCCTGGCTGACTCTGTTGGTGGAGCGTAAGACTCTTGATCTCAGGGTCGTGAGTTCGAGCCCCGCGTTGGGCATAGGGATGACTTGAAAAAGAAATTCCACCGAGTAAGCGTGAAGATCTCATTGGCTTTGTTAAGTAATTCATGGTGCTGGTGGCATCCCATAGGCATGTAGACATACACCCTCAGGAACAGTGCAAAATGGGAGATTTTCATAGGGAGGAAGGTGAGACAAGGAAATTACTAGCAAAGACAAGCAAGGATTGTTCCAGGCAAGGTCATTGTCACCAAGGGGAAGGGCAGGGGTTCTCACTGGGTGGACCACCTCATCTTCCTTTGGGGGCAGGGGGCCACGGGACAGATTACCTCACTGATGCTGACCCGGAAATTCCTGACTGACTGTTACGACAGCTTTTCTGGGGGAGGCTGGCAGCACGGGTAGGTGATGTATGACGCCCTGGTTTGCTGACTTGACCTCAGTGGTTCTATCTGCGGTGGGGGCCTTCTTTCTACTGCTTGTCCCTTCTGCTCTGGCAGGCGAGGCAGGTGGGTGCTGGCCTGGCTGTTCCTGGGAGCTGGGCAGTGTGTATCCAGAGGCCTTGTGTGGAAGCATCCTGGCTTTTAAACTTTGCGGGTCTTATTGGCCTTCATGTTGGCCCAGCAAATCCCCACCTGGTCTTTGGGACTGTGGTTTCCCCGTTTTGTGCCCATCTCTCTGATGGGGAAGGCTTGAGTGCTGGAGGAGGGAGGGATGGCCCTCCGGGTCGGGTGGTGAGCCTGGGCTCTGGCCCGGGACCTCCCGGACAGCACCCGGTGTTGGCTTATCCAAGGCACTGTATCAGTGAGTTAGAAAGAGAAAAGGCACCCAACGCAGACACGGCCCCCACTCAGAGGCAGGTCCCATGGGCACCCGACTCTGTGACCCACGGGAAAGCAGGTGGCGTCAACCTGGGCGGAACTTCTCACGGCGTGCGGCGGCCGCCTTCTCCTGGCTGCACGTTGCAGGCTTCAGACCTGGTCTTTCCCTTTTCCCTAGGGGCCCGCGCTAATCCCACGCCTTTCAGGAGCACTGAGAAGGCCAGTGGTCCTCCGGGCGCGAGGACACGTGGGAGAGAAGACGCGGGACCAGAGCGCCCACCCGCACCGGTGTCACGGGACGAGGTATTCCTGAGACAGCCGCTGCTGTATCTGGGGCGCTCGGGCTTTGCTTCAGGAAGACCCGTTCCTCGGGCTGGACTAGCCGGACGGAGGAGCACCGTGCAGCCGTGCGTGGCCATCGGGAGGGCCGGCGGAGGGGGGGTGGTGGAGGCGGACGGGCCGTCTCCGGGTGTGAGAAGCAAGGCAGCGTCTGAGCCAGCCGCGGGGGTGAACGATGCACGGTGGCCCAGAGAGTGACGTGAGTGACAGCGTGACGCGGTCCTGCTGAGGATGAGCTCTGACTCCCAGCGGGCGGTGCTGTCAGCCCGGACCCAGTGTTTCTTGTCCTGACCCGAGGGAGCCGGCTCGAGGGAGCTTCTGGAACCTCCTCACCCCCACCCCGCCCCCCGGCAGACGTCACCCTGCAGCTCAGCTTCCTGTCCTCCTCCTGGGGGTCCCCAGTCCTCCTTGTGGGGCCCCCAGTGCTCCCCATGGGGCCCCCCAGTGGTCTTCCCAGTGGGGGGTCTCCCCATGGGGAGTTCCTAGTGCTACCCATGGGGTCCGCGGTTGTGCATTTGTGTCTGCAGATGAGCCGATCGCAGTGCGCCCCATTCCTGTTGGCAGCTCCTCCAGGCTCACCCACCACACTGGGAAAGTTCGAAGGGGGGTTTTCAGGTTAACAAGAAAGGGTGTCGGCCAAGGTGCACTTGTCATGCTCTGGGAGCAGGGCTCGCTAGAGGTTCGAGTGCAGGGTGCTCTCCGAGACACCAGGGGACCCTGCTGCCGTCGGTTTGTCATGGGCCAGCGGTGGGCTCCCCACCCCTGCCCATACCTGCTTCTGTGATAACCGTGTGCAGCCAGCCCCCCGGGGGGAGGGGAGCTCTGCTTTCTGCACAGACGGGGGATATGTATTCAGCCTTGGGTCCCCAGGGCCTACGGCCTCCTGCCTGTGCTGTTGGGGTTTTCGTGGTTCCTGTTGACCTTGAGCCCACCCGCGCCCCACCCGAGCCCCTGGAGCCCCAGCCACCCCGGCCTCAGGTGAGGGCCAAGGGGCTGCAGCCCCAGGGGCGGGTTTGATGGTGAGGCATTCTGCGGCCCGGCTTTGCAAACCCGAGACTCCATCAATCTGTAAAATGCTGTGCTCGCTGGGAAGAACAGACAGGCCTAACTTCAGGTTATGGCGTGGACTTCTTTACACCCCGATTAGGTAACAGTCACATGCCATATCGGGATTTGGAAGACATACAGCTTTGGTCATTCGTGTGGTCTTTGTCCAGGGCTCCCAGCTCCCCACACCCCTGGACTCACCCTTAGCTAAGGGCCAGAGGGTGTGTTGTGTTATGTTAAAGGAGACCTTCAGACCCCTTCCCAGGGCTGGGAGAGCTGGCTGCGGGGGGAAACAGCCCTGTGATTCTTGGCTTGAAACTCTTAGTCCCACCTCTAACCACCCCCCTCCCTAAAAACCCAAGAGGATGGGATCACGGAGCTTCTGGGTTGGTGAGCACGTGGAGATTGGGGACAGTGGACCCTGGTCAGGGGGCGTGGGAGCGCCACACCCCCTTCTTCTCCCATCTGGCTGTACAGTCCCATCCTCTATTGTATCCTTTACTGGTAAACATGACTACGGGTTTCCCTGAGTTCTGTGAGCCCCTCTAGGGAATGAAGAGAACCTAGGGAGGAGAGTGTTGGAACCCGCCATTGGTAGTGGCAGATCAGAAGCAGAGGGGCCAGCCTGGGGCTCCGGCTAATGCCTCAGTGTGTGGGGGACAGCGTGGGGGAACCAAACCTATCACCTGTGGGGTCTGATGCTGTCTTGGGCAGAAGGGGCCAGAAGTGAGTTGAATTCTTGCTAGTATCTGAAACTCCCTTGGTGTTTTGGGGGGACCCCACCCCCCACTCTGGAATTGGGTCTGAGACCCATAAAATATCATAGTTCGTAGGTTCAATGTTACATAAAAAGTTGATGAGCAAATATGGTTTTCTAGAACAAACGCAAAAGAGTCATTACACTTCTTACCCCAAGTGAATATTGCGGGCAGTGAAAGTTATAAAACCCATTTCTGTAGTTCATGTGGCAGGTTGGGGGTGATTTTGGGTAAACACATCTTGAATTTAGAAGGATAAGACCAGACACACTGGGTAGCTGAGCTGGGTCCTCACCCCTCCCTGACTCATGGCAAACCCTGGGTCTTTCAGGAGGGAAGACAGACACTCTCAGTCTTCTTGTCTTCAGGATGGAACAGCAAGGGCAAACTTAACGTTTCTCTTCTTAGGGTGTCTTATTCTCCTAAAAACTGCTTCCCAGTAAAGCTTGGGGCTCCTGATTGGAATTATGTTTTCATTAATGCCAAGTAAAACATTTGGGGCTTTAGTTACACTTGTACGGTAGTCAGTCTTGCCCCCCACAGCCTCGGGGGGCCCGTGACTCGATGTGGGGGGTCCTTGGGGTCATGGGAGTCGGGTGGCCCATCGGCCTTCCCAGTGTGGCACCATCTCGCTGGCCAGCCCCACCGGCCTGGCGGCCTCCCCACCTGCTTATCTGCTATTCCTTCGCTTTGTCACGTTGACTGTTAGGGTGGCTGTTCGCATAATTGGAATTCTGAACGGCGTCTCTTCCTGGGCTGGTGACACGTGGCCCGTCCTCTCCCGGGATGCTGGGGGGCAGCTCGCTACCCGGCAGGTGCACGGTCCCAAGGTCGACAGCCGATGCCCCGACTGCCCCCCTGCGCCCACACGGCTCTCTGTTTCTCACCCTCAGTCCAGCATCCAGTCACTCACCGCAGACCGTCGGTGCTTTATTATACAGTCGGCTTTGTAGCCAAGGCTTTTGCCCGGTGTCGGCTCATGAAGTGTTCTGAGCGTGCGTATTGCAGGCTGGGCTGAGCTCGGTGTTCGGGAGGCTGCTGTGTTCCGTGCATTTTCCAGTTCACATTACTTTTAGCTTATGGCGGTTCGTCTGGACACAGCCCTGGTGTCAGTCAAGGGAGGTCTGTGCTGGTTAGTTTGACACAAACGGCCTACAGTGCCCTGCGTCTTGTAAGGACTCCATGAGGAGACCCAGTGCTGCTGTCCTACCCTTATCGGTGCTGGCTGTCTCTAGGGCCAATGCAGTGTCTGAATGGAGAGGCAGCTCAGAACATCTCCCTTGGGTTTCTTGCCTCCCTCAGCCTTTTTCAACAGGTGGCCAGGCTGGGGCTTCCAAAACATGGGTCAGATTATGCCACTCTGGTGCCCACACCTCTGTCTCATTCAGAAGGACATGCAAAGTCCCAGGTTCAAAGACCCCATCTGACCTCCCTGCCTCCCCCGTCACCCCCCACTCTCCTGGCATCCACAGCTCCCGCTCTCCAGCCGGCCCCCCACGACCCCGAGAACGTGGGCTCTGGGAGGACAGGGGGCTAGCCTGCTTTGTTCCCTGCAGCCCAGCAGGGCCAGCTGCTATCCTAAGACAGAAATAGTATAGCTGGGGTTTTGTAAGCAGCTCTTAAATGACTGCTGTTTGTCCCCCTTCCAGAACATTTTGAAAACAACCAGCAGAACAGCGCGAAGTGCCGTCAGCGGGAGGATGCGGGCCGCTTCGGATCAGGGAGACTATGCCGACAGGTATGTCGGCGAGCCCCGACAGAGCCCTGCTCCTCTGCACTGCACAGGGGCGTGCAAGGACCTGCCCGGGCTGGTGTCAGGTCAGGTGTGCTGTCTGGGGTGAGGATGAGGGGTTGCAGAGAGCTCAGAACACCTATCGCCATGGAAGGAAGAGTGAGGGACTGGTCTTCTCACGGGTGCGGTATGGTAGCATCAGACGAACCCTGAGCACGGGACGCTATGTGGAATAAGCCAGTCCCAGAGGATGGATATTGCAAGATTCCATGTGCACGAGGCCCCTAGAGCAGCCGGGTTCCTGGAGAAGGATGGGTGGTGGGTGCCTGGGGCTGGGGGGCGGGGAGCGAGGACCTGGTGTTCAGTGGGCACGGGGTTTAGCGTGAAAAACCCTCGAGGTCTGTTTCATAACAGCACAGAGGTACCGAGCATGGATGAAGTGAACGTTTCTGAATGAGAAAGACGGTCGGCTTCATGTTTTTATTGTGGTCGTTCTGCCACCGTAAGAACATAGCACTGGGCCGTCAAAAGTTGGAAGTCGGCGTGCTTCTAAAAACACATGGCCTGCTTTGGGATTCTGCCTCACGCTGGTCCTGAAATCTATGGTTTTACTCACCCTAATGAAAATTAAACATTGATGCATACAGAGAACAAACTCGATCTTTCCGAAGGCAAACACAGGGTGTCTGGATGCAGACGTTTCTTTGTCCTTCCTGGTGACTAGCGCATTTCCACCATGTTCGCTGAGGCGAGCTGCCCGTGTGGCCCACCTGCCAGGCCACTGGAACCGCTGTGCCCCCAGCCCTCCCCGTGCACCTCAACGCACCTGCCCTCCATTTATTTGCATGATTCCTCCTTCTTCTTCCCCATAAAACTCCCCATTTTTGAAGCCCCGACCTTACAAGGCAGAATTTGGGTTACAGAGACTAGTAAGATCCCATCCTCCCCTGGGGGACCCTAAATCCAGTGCAGGAGGGAAGCATAATCCAAACAGCAGATAGGGCGACATGGGACCCTCCAGACTCCAGGGGGATGCGTGGGGGCATCGGCTGTGTCTGTGGAGTCAGGAAGACACAGGGCTGGGGACTGGGCTCGGGGACTGACGTGGAGGACCGTTAGCTGGAGCCAAGGAAGGCATCATCCCCGCTAACGGGGAATGGCAGGCACGGGAAGGAATGTGGCCCGTTTGGAGAAAGCGGGTTAATTGTAGGGACAGATAGTAGCCACCCCTGCTGGCAGCGCTGCTGGGACAAGCCACTCTGTTCCGGTGGGGGCTTACCCTGATGACACAGGCGCCTTTCTGTGTCCTCTGGGCCTCTTCCTTCTGGGGTCCAGATGAAGGAGAGCTGGGTGCAGGTTAATAGAAGCAGCCCTGATGCTCTTGAAGGCCCTCTCAGGAGTGGCCGGTGTCCCCAGGGTGCGAGTAGAAGCCCGCAGCAGGGCGGGGGTCTGGAGGCCTTGCTCCAGGAAAGTTCTGGAAACAGGTATGAGCAGAGCAGGACTTTGGGGTGGTGCTCCCTGTCTGTCCTCGGGAGGCTGTGTGAGCTCAGAGGGCACCTGCGGGGTTTGAAGGAACATCGCTTCATTAACAGCTAAAGGAACCTAAGGGAACGGGTAGGGAGCAAGCAGCCAGGACGAGTGCACTAGGACTGTGTTGTGGGAGGATGGCCGGCATGGCCGGTGGGAGAGCTCCTGCGTGGAGAGAACAGGTGACCCCGTGCAGACAGGGAGGGCCTGGGGCAGACCCTAGGGAGGTGTGGCCCCGGCAGCTGGCAAGGCAGCAAGGGGGCTCACGGGACCTGTGGCATTTGTGCTGCGATCTGAAGTCTGTGCCTTTTTGCCGCATGACCATGGCTGGAAGCCGGGTGTCCTGAGCCCAGATGCTTCGTGCCCAGCACGTTAGGACAGCCTGGGCCAGAGCGGCTCATCTTCACTGGCCCGAGGACAAGGATCCAGCCGGGTAGCAGAGCAGGGGGACGGCGTCCCTGTCTGAGTGCCCTGGGCCTGAGTGGCCTCAGCACATCCCTCCTGTAGGGCCCCTGGTTTGAGGTAAACGGGGTCCTGTAGCATGGGACACGAAATGGACCCTCTAAGAGGTCCTCATCCTTGCTGGCTGTGGTCATGCCCCTCGCACCCCCTTCCTAGAACCGTGGAGGGCACCAGACTTGGTGAGCAGCCGCCCTGCCCGGGAGCCACCAGGCGTTCAGCTGCAGCCCCGAGTCACAGGTGAATCCTGCAGAGGCCTGGCTCTGCCTCGGAGGTCAGCTCCCTGTGACCTGAGCCCAGGCTGCCTCCCCTAGACCGCGGAGCATGTTAGGACAGTGACCCGCCCTTCGGGGGAGCCATCGGAAGCAGGGTCCCAGCTGGGGACAGACGTTAGTGAATGGCTTTAAATACACTCCTGTTCCGTGATAGTCATCCCCGAACGCTGGCACAGCCCTGGCGGGGTCAGCTCTACCTGCAGGCACCCCATTGTCACCCGGACCGCTGACGAGCAGGTGCGGGCCACGTGAGTGAGTGAAGCACGGCCAGCCTTCCTGTCTCTGCCTTTTTTCTTCGTATCCAGAAACTCCCAGGGACCTTCTGTGATAATCGCGAGCTTCCAGGGCAGCATTGGCCCGGGCCCCTGTTGCCGATGGATGTCTGCAGCTGGGAACGCGAGCGGTGACTTCTGTGGGCTTCTCCAGGTGGGTGTCTGCTCGCTGCGGCGGAACATCTCCGAGAAGCTGCTGGTGGGTCTGGCGGCCCTGGGGCTTGGCGCGAGCTGTGTTTTTGGCTCCTAGTCCTTTGGAAGTGGTTCAGCCAGTCTGAAAGCGTAACCTGAGCTGGATCCTCACTAAAGGAAAGCGTGCACCGCAGTTTCCATGTCTGCAAGAGCGTCACCGCTCAGCCATCCCCTTTGATCATAGCTGACCCTATAGAGGAGCTCACTTGTGGTTGCTAGCAGGGAGCAGCATGAACTTGGGGTAACAGCGGCTCCCCGGGCTCCTGGTGGTTGCCAGCGACGTGCTCTTGGCCACTGCGTAGGCAGGTGCAAACCCTCTCCGGAACCCGTCTGCAACGCACGGGCCACCCTGCACTAACCCCGGGATGAGGGAGCCCGCAGCCGCACGGGGACCCTTATTCTCTAGCTTCCTGACGGTGCAGAAGGCAGCAAGGCCGCCAGCCTAGGCCCTGGCACGCCCCCTCGCTCACTCACCTCTTGAATTCCAGTGCACCTGTCCTGCAGAGGGCTCCTGCGGCCTGAGCGCACAGACCCCCTCCTGCCCCTCGGGACAGCGGCGCTCTGCAGAGGACATGGCCCCAGAGCGGCTTCCAGGGACCGACGTCACGGCGGCCACTGTTGCGATGAGGGCCCCCGTCGGGGTGGCTGCGTGCCCGCATACCAGCACTCCAACCGCACCTTCTGCCGCCTTACCTGGAAGGTAGTGTGCGGGTGGCGGGGGGGTCAGCGTCCGCCATAGACCCCGATTCTGGAGCCACGTCACTGTCCCCCTGGTCACCCAGTGGTGGTTGCAGCCCCAGCGCCCAGGGCCACGCAGCCGGCCACTGTTTTCCCACGAGAGCCCACGTTACTGGGTGGGCTCTGTAATTCGGACCAGGCCTTGGCCATCCGGACTGGAGCTGTGAATGATTGTGCATTCCCAGTGCACACGCAGCGCACTCACAGCACGACAGGCCATGGGCGGAAAGGCTGGCGCCCAGCCCGTGTTGGGCATTTTCACAGAAACATCAGAGGTCGCCACCTTCGGGGAACATGGCCTGTGCGGCCCTTACTTCAGGGCCAAGGGAGAGGATCTGCATCGTGGCTGGGATTAACGCGGTCAGAGAGGAGCTCTCAGACTGTGGCTGCCCTCAGCGTCCCCGTGTCCCCTCCCATCCCGGCTTCTGACTCCATGTACCTGGCATGTCTCACCAGTGCCTGGTGATGCTGGTGCCACTGGTCCTGGGACCCCACTTTGCGAACTGGGAAAGTCAGCCCTGGCATCAGATTCCGCTCGGTCTCCGTCCCTTCTGCTCAGACCACTGTGTTCTCTGAAGCTGTCCTTCTCTCTCCCCACAGCTCCCTTGGCCACAATGGCCCAGCATGCTGGCCTCATCCCAAGCAGCTCTGTCCCCCTGCTCAGTGTCACCCTGGAGCCATCTCTGTGCAAGTTCCTGCTGATGCGGTGGACCCCGCTGTCTGTGGCTTCCCAGACACGGACGCTCAGGTGCCGCCCAGTCTGGGGTTCGGGGTCCAGGTGGCTTCCCAAGCAGCTCTGCATCTGGCAGTGGATTTTGGAGATGGCTCTGGGGTTCAAGTGACGGTCTGCAATGTGTCCGGGGGAATGGCGGTCACCGCCTACCACCAATTTGGAAAAGGTAGGGTACTCGGTGTCGGGATCTGAACCCAGGCAGGGAGTGCAGGTACGGCGAGACCCCAGAGGTAGCTCTGGCCACACCAGGGCCGAAAGGAGACCCCACTCCCCCCCACTCCACCTGTGCCTGCCGTGTTCTGATAGCAAAGGCTCAGGTGCCCGCACTGTGCCTCCCCCACATACATTTCCCCATCGAGTCCCAGCATCGCCCTGTCCTCCACTTGGAGGAGCACGGGGAGGCCAGAAGGGCAGGGGTTTGTCCTGCGGTCACATACCTAGTGAGCCACGTGACCCCCTCCACGGGGAAAGCTCTGAGCTTTGGTGCGGACTGCGGATACGGTCCTTCAGTCCTTCACACACGCACACACTCACACACGTGCACTTGCACACACACGCACACACACTCACACACAACATTGCACACTTAATCTTTTGCACTAAGATGTCAAACACTTTGCATTTAGGCAAAGTCACAAAAGCTGTCTTTCTCCAGACATCTTGGCACTGGAACCAGTCTGCGTGGACAAGGATCGAGTCCCCAGAGCTGGTGTTGGGGGGTGGGGGCGGGGGGCAGTATTCCGACCTTGTCCTGCTCACCCGCACCATGTCACCGTTTGCTTTCTGTTTATTTATTATTATAATTTTTTGAGTATGGTACGTTCTCAAAGTCCCTACCCCTACCTTATAGGGAGCTGGGGGCCATGGGTTCACCCCTAGGGCACAATGCTCGTCTCTGAGATGTCCGCGCAGTTGAATATTTAGTACATTGGACTGTGCGTTCCGGCCACGAGTCTGAGGGGGCTGGCTCTGCTTTCTTTTTATCTGAATGGCCACCCCCAGGTGCTGCTGGCTCTGCCCCTGGGGATCCGGAGAGCCCCCAGCCTGCCCTCCTCACCCCTACTTGTGGGTTGGGTTCTGCTGTCCATGCAGCTGAGCTCCCCTCCGTTACTCGTCTTTTCTAAAATTACTCTGGTTATTTTCACTTGTCCGTTTTCCCACGTGGACTTTAGACTCCCAGTGGCTCGCATGAAAACATCTTATTGGCCTTTTTGTCCACATAGTGTTAAATTCATGAGTTGATTTCCGCAGACTGTTTATGTTCAAGAAGCTCCCCCCTCGTGAAAATACCTTTCTCTGCCCAAGTCTTCCTTGTGTCTTTAGGAGCATTTAAAAAAGTGTCTTCGCAGGGAAAGTGCACGATTCTCTGGAGAGATTTTATTTTCTGTGCTGGGGTGTGTGAGATCTTTTCTTTCATTTTCTCTTCCAGTGGGTTGTTATTGGGACGTAGAAGAGTCGCTCGTGTTCACTATGAATTCTGTACCCTCTGTCGCTCTGAATGACCAGTGTGTGTAGTTATCGTGAAGCTCACTCCTTAGTGTTGGCCGGTCATGTGAACAGTATTTACAGATGGGGACACGCCCTCCCCATTCCTCCAAGCTGACACCTGTCCCGTCCTCGTCTCACTCGCTCAGCGTGGCTGCTGCTTCCAGAACAAGGTGGCCGAGGACAGAGGACATGCATCTTTGTTTCGAGATGCTTTTGGTGTTGCCCGTTAAGCTTGGTACCAGATTTGGGGCCGGTAGAACTTCCTGAATGTTGAGGAGCTTCTCATCTTTCCTCCTTTTTCAGGACTTTTTTTTTTTTCATTTTAAACCCCAGTTAGGTCGCATACAGTGCGGTCTTAGCCTTAGGTGTGCAACCCGGAGTTGACATTGCCCTCCATCACGGCAGGTGCGCTCCATCATCCCCGTCACCTGCTCCCCCCCCAGCTCTCCTCTGGTGACCAGCAGCGTGTTCCCTGCGGCGAAGAGTCTGTTTCTTGCTTTGTCTCTTTCTGCCCCTTTGCTTTTTGTTTTGTTTCTGAAGTTCCACATACGAGTGAAATCACATGGCGTTTGTCTTTTTCTGATGGACTTATTTTACTCAGCGTAATACTTTCTAGCTCTATCTACCTCACCGCAAGAGTGGCAAGAGTTCATTCTTTTTGATGGCTGAGTGATATTCCGTTGTATATATGTGTATACACACACCACATCTTCTTTATCCGTGCGTCATTTGATGGACACTTGGGCTGCTTCCATGGTTTGGCTGTGGGTGACAATGCTGCTGCTGTATGCATCAGGCTGCATGTGTCCCTTGAATCTGTAATTTTGTATCGTTTGGGTAAATGCCTCCTAGTGCAATTGCTGGGTCGTAGGGTAGCTCTATTTTTAACTTTTGGAGGGATCGCCGTACTGTTTTCCAGAGTGGTCGCACCAGTCTGCATTCCTACCAACTGTGTAAGAGGACTCCTATCAAGGATTTTTAAATTTTTAAAATTTTTAATTTTTAAAAAAGGTTTTATATAGACACAGAGAAAGAAAGGGAGCCCAAGAGCGGGGAAGGGCAAAGGGAGAGGGGGAACCTGAATCAGACACCGTGTGGTATGTGGAGCCCAACATGGGGCTCGATCCCAGGGCCCTGAAACCATGACCTGAGCTGAAATTAAGTCGGACACTCAGGGGTGCCTGGGTGGCTCAGTCGGTTAAGTGCCTGCCTTTGGCTCAGGTCATGATCCCAGGGTTCTGGGGTCAACTGCATCGAGCTCCCTGCTCAGCAGGGAGTCTGCTTCTCCCTGTCCCTCTGCCCTTCCCCACTCGTGCTCTTTTTCTCTCTCAAATTAATAAACAAAACTTTTTTTTTTTAAAAAGGAACCAGTCTTGGAATTTGGAAATTGACTACATTTCCTCTTCTAAATTTATCAATTTCTGCTTTTATCTTTACTGCCTTCTTCCTGCTTTTAAACAATGCTTTTGTTCTAGGTTTCCATTTTGAGTAGGATGCTTACATTATTATTCATTATTTAAGTAAAATCACCACCTGTCACATGGCCTTTCTTGTGTTCTGGCTTCAGTATTAATTCAAAGTTCTAGCCCATCATGATGGGCAGATATTTTCTCCCATTTTGCTTGAAAAACATGACAAGG
Organism: Pteronura brasiliensis; assembly: GCA_004024605.1. Taxonomy (NCBI): domain Eukaryota; kingdom Metazoa; phylum Chordata; class Mammalia; order Carnivora; family Mustelidae; genus Pteronura; species Pteronura brasiliensis. The sequence goes on along the minus strand of PJEN01016479.1, from coordinate 19,902 downwards.
TCGTCTTTGTGGCTTAAAACGTGGTCAGTGTTAGAAATGAAACGATGACAGCTGGCAGGTTGTCGGGCGTCATAGCCCTGTGTCCCTCATCAGAGCAGGCGTGTTGGCTCCCGACCTCTTCATGTCCTGAGCACCTGCGCTCACCCTCTGTCTGGTCCTCCTGATCACACCCCTGCCAGAAACGCGTGTGCGTGTGTGCGAGTGTCATATGTGAGTGTGAGAGCGTGTGAGGAGGAGGAGGAGGGGGACCTGGCCTGAGGCAGGATTTGGGGGGTCCTCCCCCTCAGCCCCACTCTGTCTCAGCAGATATCCCAGCACCAGTCTGTCCCACGCTCTCGTGATTGCTGGATCCTAGAGTAAGGGTGTATCTAGTTTTAAAGAAACCACCCACTGTCCCTCAAAGCAGCTGCACCATATTTTTTAAGTTTATGTATTTATTTATTTAAGTCATTTCTATGTCCAGCATGGGGCTGGGACTCGCGACCTTGACATCTGGAGTCGCCCACTCCTCTGATAGAGTCAGCCAGGCGCCCCTCATGGGCCGTCCCACATCCCCACCAGCGGTGAGCGAGCACTCCTGGGCCCCACATGTTGGCCAACGGTGGGTGTTGACGGGGGTGATCGGGCCTGTCCCTGAGGGGCGTGGTTCCCATGTGCTTGACCTTGATGTGGGATGTGGAGCATCTTGTCACGTGCTGGTCCCTGTCTCGCCATCTTGGGTGCTGCGCCTCCGTCCAGATCGCCCCCGACCAGTTTCTGATCAGGCCGTCTGCTTGCCTATTGAGAGACCTCCGTGTGTTGGGACAGTGGCCCGGATCAGATGCATCGTTCGGAATAGGCGTGTGAGGAAGACTCGTGGAAGACTGGTCCCACTTCTTCCGTACTCAGACTTGTTACATGTGAATGACAACTTGCTGGCTCTTCCATCCTGGTCACATGTTCTTTTCTTGAGGACGGAGGGGTTTCTCCACTCTTGTCCGGCCCAAGTGGGGTCCCTCGACTGACATCATCCGTATCTGATGTCGGGATCAAGTGCAGGTTCTCCGGCCACAGACGCAGAATCAGAAGTGCAGGGGCTGGGTCCTTGTCCTCTGTGCCGTGGGGAGCCGTCCGCGTGACCGTCCACACTTCCGTGCTGTGGGGCTCTACGCTTCCTTTTTCCTCCTTGGAGATGACTTTATGGCTTTGTCTGGCTCAAAGTCATTGTTCATATGTGAGGTCCCTGCGCGGGAACGCGTCTCAGCGCCGGCTGTCCCACATCAACTCGGTCTGCTGTGCGCTGTGCCTTTCCAGGATGTCGGTATGCTTCGTTTCCTTTGTTTCGGGAAGGATTTTTTTTAAAGATTTTTATTTATTTGAGAAAAAGGACATGAGTGGGGGTTGTGGCAGAGAGAGAGGGAGAAACAGATTCTCCGCTGAGCAGGGAGCCCCATGAGGAACTTGATCCCAGGAACTTGGGATCATGATCTGAGCCAAAGGCAGATGCTTTGAGCCACCCAGGCATCCCCAGGAAAAAGTTTTTTTTTGTTTGTTTGTTTGTTTTTTTTTTAAATTATGTCTTTAAGTCATTTCTGTGCTGGAATTTCAGCTTTCTTTATGGCAGTCTGGCCACGCACATGCTAAGTCCCTTTGCTTCTCGAATCCTTCCTGCTCCTTTCATCTTGCTTATCCTTCTCGATTTGCCTCCAGGTCCCTCCTGTCGTGCTCTCTGGTCTGTTTCCCTCCCACCGGCCGGCTCCACCCCACCCCTCACTTCCTAGAAGGCCGGTGTGTGTGCGTGTGTGTGCGTGTGTGTGTGTGTATCTGTGATCATCACAGCTCCTGCCTTCTCTTGCCTCGCCCCAGAGTGACGATGTCTGTTTGCTTCCTCGTGGATACGTTCCAGTGTGTCGTTCTCGGGGCCCAGGGCAGCATCCTTGGTTAACAAACCACTAAGACATTCACGGCACCGAGCATGAAAGCACAGGCCAAGCCCTATTGTATGTGACATGCCCTGCACAGTTCCCCCGCCTACGAGGTGGCTCCTCCGGGCAAGAGAAGGCCACCCGTGCTGGGTCTGTCCCCAGAGGACACACTCCTCGTCGCCCTTGCGCAGACGTTCAGGGTTGCACGTGCTCTTTTAACTGTCACGTGGCCTCTTCTCTTCCCAGGAGGAGTCCACATGCTCCGGGCGCTTATCTACGAGCTCCGTGGAACTGAAAAGGAGCTGGGGCCTTACTTTGTGGAGGTCGGCCCTGCGACCGTGTCCGTGTTCATGAATTCCAGCAGCATCCACCAGGACGAGCTTCTCGTCTTTGCCGGCCCTGGCATGGGTCAGGAAGGTAAGAGACACACACGGAGTCGAGCGAGCAGACCAACCTGAGCTGGTGCGGTACCATCCGGGTCCAGCCGACTGTCCACACAGACATGCATTCATCCTTTCCCCTGCCTCGCTGGCATGGCGCTGTGCTCCGAGGGGCACGTGCGGATGAAGCCCTCGGGTCCTGGTCTCAGGGTTGACGGTCTAGGAAAGGCATCGAGGTCGGTGTCGGAAACACAGGAGCCGGGGATGGATGAGCGCTCACAGGGGTCAGGCCCTCTGCTCATGCTCCGCTCCCATCAGCCCCCGGTCACCAGAGAGGGGCCCCCCATCCGCTCAGTGTCGTAGACGAGGAACCTGGCTTGGGGGCCAGCGGGGCGGGAGTGGGCATCAGCCACGTGTCAGCAGCACGTGGAGGGAAGAGTCCTGGGCAAACACGGGCACCTGTTGAAGACAGCCGCAGAGTACTCAGTCTGAGGGGCTGGGGCGATGGGTTACGTTTCCCAGAAGCGGGGAGGAGGGGAAGCCAGTGGGGCACGTGTCCCGAGGCGCCCGCTCACGAGGAGGTCTTTGTACCTGGTTCCCCACACTGACCGTACGGCTTCCATGTGGTTGGCCTCGCGGGAGCCTCTCCACCCAAGAAATTAGACCAGGCAGGTGGGGGGTGGGCAGCCTGTCCCCAGCAATCCTGTGTCAGGAGCTGGAATCGGAGGGCCCGGCACAGGTTCGCATGGCACGACGTGTCCCACGCAAATCCGCACATGTGTTTCGTTCTGTGGCCGGTGCCGTGTTCCCGCCTGCGGAGCCGCAGCTACTGCTGTGGGAGGGTGTCTCTGTCAGCCATGGGGTCGATTTCTCAGAAATTCTAAAGCTCGGGTGAACGGGACAGCACTCCGCGTGACCGTTGTTACAAATGAGCATTTTCTCCCTGTGCAGGGAAAAACGACACTGGGCAGCGGTGCTTGAAGGGAAAGATCCCTCCTTTCCCCATGCAGACACACGGGCTGAGCCGCCCCAGACACGCCAGTCCTCTGGGACCCAGTGGGGCGTGTGGTGCCTGTCCTCCACGTACACCCATGCACGTGCACACACACACACACACACGCACATGTGTGCACCTGTCCTATACGTGAGGCACTTTGCACTGCGTATCCGAGGGGTCACCAGCCCGAGGCTCACCCGGGGCCCCGTTGAGAGCCTTGTGCAGTAAGACAGCCCTTAGTGTGCCCGTCGGGGAGATCCTTCAAGACAAGGCCGTCCAGCGACGGGATGAACACGCCCGCCCCGAGCACAGCCGCTCTCGGGAGCAGGAAACACCAAACGATGTTGTGCGAGACGTTCCGGACAAGGCCCGTGGCCTGCAGGCCTGTCCGACCTCCAGGCTCACTCGTCAGAAGGTGAACCTCACCGGAACTCGGAGGCAGAGAGTAAATGATGGAAATACTGGTCATCCACCGCGTGACACGGAGGCATGGCCCTTCCGGCCCTCACACGTGTTCGCTGTGTTTTGTCGTCTGTTCAGGCTCTGTTGTCTCGCATCGATTTCCAGCCGGTCCCTCGAGCAACGTGACCTTCACGTCTCAGAGCGGAGCAGGGGGCGGCCGGGCGTGGGACCGCGTGACCGTCCGGTATCACATGCAGCGTGCGTCCTCCCTCCGAGTCCGGCTGGCTAGGGCCCCGGAGGTCGCCTGGTGCTCCGATGAGCTCTGATGAGTCGCGTTTGCCCTCGCGCCAGCTCTGTGCTCCCCTGCGGTTTGTTCTAGTGCTTTCTAGAAACCACACGCATCGAGGCTTCGGCCTGAAGCTGTGGGGTGGGTCGCAGTGTAGAAGCCTCCGCCTGCCCCCGGCCCCGTCCCGTGCTCTTTGGGGAGAGCTCGCAGGGGTGGTCGCTTTCACTTTATGAGCTACGGCTTCGGTGGCCTTTGATCTGGGGCCAGAGTCGCCCAGCGGGTTCCCACCGCAGCCCTCCATGTGGGATGGGGACCGTCCCTCCCAGCGCCCTGTGTGGGAGGTGAGGGTGCGAGGACGCTGGCGTCCCTGCACAGCCCCCGCCCTGCGCGCCGACGCTTCTCTCCCTCCGCCACGCTCACAGCCATCTCTGTCTACACAAACGGAACCGTGTTTGCCACCGACACCCACATCACTTTTTTGGCTGTTACCGAGGAAACGACCACCCTGGAGTTCATGTGGTCATTTGGAGAAGGTCCAGCCGTGAGGACAACGTCCAGAAGCATTAAGAAAAGACTTCGCGTCCCCCAGTGGTGAGTCCACGGGCGTCACGACAGGCGGCTACGGGAAGCTCGGCCTTAGCTCGTCCGCAGACTCCCCCGATGTCGCTGCAGTGATTTCGGATGCCTCTGCGGACAGGAGGGGCACACGGGGAAGGCTAAAGGATGATGAAGTCCCTCCCGCCTGAGCTAGGGGTGGGCGTGCGGCTTTGGAACCAGCGGTTCCGGGTTCAGATCCCACCTTCTCCACCTAAGTCAGTCCCCGTCCAAGCCCCAGTCCCAGTGCTACTCCTGCTGCTCTGCACGTGACTGACACGAAGACGAGGGGTGGTGGTCCCACTGCCCCACGACCTCTCCCAGTGAGCGGGGAACCGTGGGGGCTGGGGGGGGGGGTGCCTGCAGATGAAAGTGCCCCCTCCCCCAACCTTTCTTTCTTTCTTTTTTTTTTTTTAAAGATTTTATTTATTTATCTGACAGACAGAGATCACAAGCAGGCAGAGAGGCAGAGAGAGAAAGGGAAAGCAGGCTCCCTGCTGAGCAGAGATCCCGATGCGGGACTCGATCCCAGGACCCTGAGACCATGACCCGAGTGGAAGGCAGAGGTTTAACCCACTGGGCCACCCAGGCACCCCTCCCCCACCTTTCTCGGGGCTGCTCTCTACCTCTGACCCGCTCTTGTCCCCCACCTGCCCTTCCTGCCCCCTCGGCGGTCCCCCCCAGGTACAACGTGACGGTGTGGGCCACCAGTGGGCTGGGCAGCGTGGCCTCGGAGCCCCGCCTCATCAGGACGCAGAGGAGAATTGTTGCCAATCGGCTCGCGTCCCCCTCCTCAGCCCTGCTGAACACCAGTGTGACGTTTGAGTTCAGGCTCAACTTCGGCACCGACGTCAGTTTCCTGTGGGACTTTGGGGACGGCACCGTGGGCCCGGGGGACAGTTCGGCCAGTCACACCTATAGCAGGTGAGCGGCTCGGTCACAGGCACAGCTCTGTGGTGGCAGCTGGAAGGGCCTTTGTGAGGCGTGAGCCCCTCGTCCTCCACAGCCTGGCAGTGCGTGCAGTTGGCAGACACCGAGGAGAGTCAGATAAACCTGCTGTCCAGGAGCTCACGGTCCGGGGCCTGGGGACGGCAGTCACTTTGAGCACCAGGATGCAGGGACAGAGCCGTGAGACGAGGGGTGGGGGCGCAGATAGAGGTAGAAGGTGCTCAGAAGGACTGCCAGGGGCTCACTGTCTGCTGAAGAGCTTGGGATGTGTCCTTTCATTCAGCATTTACTGAGCACCTGCTGTTTATCTGGAAGGAAGCATTATGGAGATCCAAGCGCCACTGGGCCTGCCTGGGGGAGGTGGGCGTGTCCACGGGAAGCCACCAAGACAAACCATAGGATTTCCACCGTGGAGGTTAGGGGAGTGGTGAAGGGCAGGCCGGCCAGGTCTGAGCCTGAGCCTCCCGGCCGTTGCTCCTCAGTGGGGGGCGAGCCTAGGGTTACCGAGGCTGTGCGGACCTCTGGGCGGAGCCGGGCCTCCGGCTGGCGTGGCACTGTTCACGCTGCCGTAATGAAGTAGTGACGGGTGCAGGAGGGCCCAGAAGCGAGGCCTGTGTGGCCGGTAGCAGGAGGGAAAGACGGCCGACCTCCCTGAGTGCAGGACTTCCTCGAGAGCCCCTGTGGCCTCGCCACCCACAAGGACATGCCTGCACGGCCCGACGCGAGCTCTCCCTGTGCGCCTCCTCCGTGGGAGGTGGGTGTTCACGGGAGGAAGGAGTTGAGCGGGGGCGCCCCGGCAGGCTCCCCCAGGGGCACACCTGGGCCCCAGACCTGGGGATGTGCTCTGTGGCTCCGGGATGGACACGCGCCGCTCCGTACCCCTGCCTCATCTCTGGAGTGTCCCAGGGGTCCCCAACCACCTGGACCCTGAGGGGGACCCCACAGCCTGCACTGGGGTCAGCAGGACCCCCCCCCCTTAGGGACACACCATGACAGCAGGTGGCACTCTGGTCTCGTGGCTCAGGGAGCAGAGCGGGAAGATCATGCCCACTTTCCGGGTGAGGGGCCAGGGTGCCCATCACATGGAGGGTCACCCCGTGGGGCACAGATAGGCCAGGCCATGGCCACCAGGATCTGTCCCCACGGAACGACTGTTTCTCCGTCCGCAGGTGACATCAGTCTGGGAGCTGGGGGTCCGGCTCGCCCCGCACTGGGCGGGCAGCTGGCGTGTTAACTAGGCAGCAGAGGCCCCTGCAGACCAGCCTTATGGGCGGACGCCCTCTGTGCTCACGGGTGGGCTGTCTGGCCGTCAGGTCCCACAGTGACGCGGTGGAGGCTGTTAGGAAGGGGGCAGGAGAGGCAGACGCTGGCGGGCTGGGTGTTCGCATTCCTGTGTGCTGTGGCCCTTGCAGGGAAGGAGAGTTCACTGTGCAGGCCCTTGCCTTCAATGACATCAGCGCCGTCTCCCTGCAAAAGCAACTGTTCATCGTGCGGGAGCCCTGCCAGCCGCCCCCCGTGCAGAACATGGGGCCCGGGAAGGTGCAGGTAGGCTGGGCCTGGGAACAGCGGGATTTTGGGGAACAGACACCAGGGGGGCGCCTCTTGGGGCTTCTGAGGGCCCTGGCAAGGTTGGGGGCCTCGTCCTGGCCTTGAAGGGGCCTTACTGGCCTTGATCGCTCTGGTGTTCAGTTCGGCCTGCTTTGAGGGACTGTTTAGAAATTGCTTGTGCAGGCTGGCCTGGGCGGCTCAGTCGTTAGCCCTCTGCTTCTGCTCAGGTCATGGTCCTGGGGTCCTGGGATCGAGCCCCGCATTGGACTCTCTGCTCAGCGGGAGCCTGCTTCTCTGCCTGCCGCTCCCCTGCTTGTGCTCTCTCTCTCTTTCAAATAAATGAATTTTCTTTTAAAAAAAGAAATAGCTTGTGCCAAGCCACTCAAGCATTTTCAGGAGAAAGGAATGTTTGGATTCCTGTGAAGTCAACAGCCAAAGACACGATTGGTCCCTTCCCAAGCATGCACTGTGGGTTAGAAGGAGGGAGCACCCACTGTGGGTTGGGAGAAGGACGGTGGCATTTTACTTCTTTTGTTCCTCTGAGGCCTCCGGGTTAGAGCAGATCTCCCATGTCAGGGCAGAAGTGTCTGTGACACGTGGAAATCCAAGCTGTGACTCGGCTGCATTTCCAGACTGCACGCTGGGCCTCCAACCGGGGTCCAGGGTCAGGTACCTCTCACCGGGGATGAGGTGGCGGGGATTGGGGAACCCACAGAGGAGCCCCCAGGGCAGGGCCTGGATGGTTCCTGCCACATGGCTCCTGCAGGATGGTGACGGCCCCTCACAGGCAGGACCCGAGCCCCCATTAGGCCAGCACACACCTGTGTGTGTGCAGGGACAGTGGGCTTTCTGGGTCGGGGGGATGGACAGAACGTCAGGGGGACCCTACTATGGAGACGGGGATGGCCAGAAACCAGGGGAGATGGACTGAATTTAAATCATGACTCTGCTCTCAGGTTGAGGCACCGGATGTGGCCTGTCCCTGGTTAGACAAGGTCCAGGGGCATCGTCTGCGGCATGTGGTCCAGACTGTTACTGGTGATGTGACCCGGGGTTCTGTTCTAAAGAGAAGGACTCAAGTGTTTTTCATTCTTGAAACAAAGGAACCAACACTGATGAGTCCATTTTTACTTTATAATTTTTTTTTTTGTACACATTTTCTGAAAGTGTAAGGGAAGGGGGGAGTCATTTGGAACGCAGCAAGAGAGCCCCTGTGTCCCTGGACACACTTAAGGAAGGCCAAAGGTCCACTTCTAGTGTTAAGGAATACCGGTTTTAAAATCCCATTTCCCAGCTCATTCTAGACGTTTACCCTTTTCCCTTTGTTGTGGGAGATTTTCATTAAACTGTCCTGCAAGGAAGCTTTTGTGCTTGTTCCCTCTCTCGCTGTGTCTCTCTATGTCAAATAAATAAATACAATCTTGAAATAAAAATAAATAAAATGGTTTTTTAAAAAGATATATTTATTTTAAAGAGAGAGAACATGAGCAGGGGAGGGGCAGAAGGAGGGAGAGAGAATCCCAAGCAGGTTCCCCTGAGTGGAGCCTGATGTGGGGCTCGATCTCACGGCCCTGCGATCGTGACCCAAGCGGAAATCAAGAGTCAGGCGCTTAACCCGCAGAGCCACCAGATGCTTCTCTGTGGCATCAAGCATAATGGACGTTTCGAGACCTTCTTTCTCTCTAACCCGCAGGTGTGGCGGTCTCAGCCTGTGACCCTGGCCGTGACGTTCGAGTCTGCGATCCTCTGTGACATCTCCCAAGGCCTCTCCTACACCTGGACCTTCTGGAACTCCCAGGGGTGGCCGGTGGCCCTGCCCCCCACCGTCAGCACGCACAGGCAGACGGTCACTGTCCCCAGCTACTTCCTGGCGCCCGGCAACTACACTGCTCTTGCCAGGGTAGGTTGTCAGAAGACATTTGTCCCACCAGCCCCGGAGCAGGAGCTCAGTCCCGTCCCTCCAACCTGCTCTACCCGCGATATTGAGGGTCATCACAAGAGGTGGGGCTGGGCTCCCTAGAAAAGCTTAGCTCCTCTCAGAGAGCAAATTGCGTGTCCAAACGCAGAAAAGTGATTGTGAAATCTCATTCTTCTAGCAAAAGCCTCCTGAGCATGTGATTTGACAGTGTCACTGAGGTAGTCCCGAAATGTCAGGGCGTGTCTGTGTTGTCACAGAGCGTCCCGCCTGGAACGGGAGGGCATGTTAGTCAGACCGCGGAGGCCAGGAGGACACTCTGCGGACCAGGCTGCTGCTGGCACTTGGTGTATTTTGGCTGGAAAAATGGTGAAAATATGTCGTGGTCCTTTCTAGAAGAGTTGGCTTCATGGAGCAGAGTCTGTTTGCAGGCAGAGACCGGCCCTGCGTTTTCCTGCTGTCTCAGAGTTCCCGGGGAACTCATCACCTCCTGGGGGTGGGGTGGCTGTGAGCCCTGACCCGCGCCAGGTCAGGAGAGGGTTCCAGAATGGCGGAGGCCAGGACGGTCCCCTAGAAGCACGCAGGGTTTGTGAGGGTGGGTGGGGGGACACGGGGCTGAACACATGAGTAGGAGGTTCTTCTGAAGACGAGGGGAAGGCAGAGATGGAGGGATCGGGCCTCAGGGCTCAGCAGGCCGTGATGGCAATGTTGGAGGGGGGCAGGTGGAGGCGGGGGTATGGGGGGATTGTTCTGGGTCTCAGGGTGGAGGCCAGGAGCAGTGAGGGAGGAGGGAGGGCAGGCAGGCCTTGTGTTTTGGGGCTGGGGCAGGGGAAGGAGCCAGACGAGGAGGCGAGCTTTGGTCCGTCTGTATTAAGCATCATAAGGATCTGTGTCACTAGTTTTCCTTAAATTTTAAAATAGTGGAAAAGTTTTATTAGTTATAGTTTAAAAAAACAAACAAACAAATAACACTGGTTCCCGTAATGGTCTGTGTTGTTTTTTAGTTTAACGCGGCTAAACCTATTCATGTCCGACGTCGCTTGGGCAGCGGCGAGTAGGTGTCCTGTTTCCGTGACTGCCCCGAGCTCTCCTTGTCACTGAGGAACCTGGGAGTGACTCCCGGAAGGGTAGATTTCAGCTGGACTGACAGGGCCAGAGCAGACCCTGTGAGGTCCACTGGACTGTGCTACCAGCCTAACCGCCAGCGTCCCAGCTGGGCACGAATGGGGTGGTGGAGTGTGTCTGAGGCAGGCGTCTAGCCAGCCTTGCCGAGAGACCACCTGTCTGGTCTGGCCCCAAACTTGGCAGACCCTAGATGGTGGTGTTGGTTTTGTTAGAAATGGCCATTCCTGCGGGGTCCGGTTCATACTGCGTAAGGTCGCTAGTGCCATGTGACCTGGCAAGCAGAGAAGGGGACGGGACGGCCCATGGGGTTTCCCTTCTATCCACTGGTTCTGAGCAAGTGCGTGCACCTGGGTAAGGTGTGCAAATGTGGGCATGGACACGATCGGTGAGACCACGTGCCGGTCGCCTGTGCGTCAGGTGCCGAGAGCTCCTTTCCCCCAGGCTCTGGACGGTGGGGTTGCGGCACTTGTCCTGCCCGTGTGGAAAGAGTGGAGGCTGGGATCCAAGCCACCAGGTGCGGTGGCTCCGTGTTGGCACGCTTGCTCACGACCCTGTCATTGCCCATGAGTGGCTCGGACGCGTCTTCCTCCGGGTCATGGGACCTGCCCTGTTGAGGTGCTTCTGCTGATGTCTGAGCTTGTCCTCACGTTGCCTCCGGGGGTCATACCCTCCGATGTGCAGACCTCCTGCTGTCAGTGCCATCCTGACCAGCAGCCCCCCCGCACGTCCCCGTCTTTGGACATTCCTGATGGTTCCTCCGGCGGCGGGAGGGGCTAAGCAGAGGCGGAGTGGAGGTGGGAGTGGGACCACACAGCTGGCAGATGGCCATCGGGGCCCCACTCGGGTGAGCCACCAGCAGGGAACGTCGGGTGCCTTTCTGAAGGAGGCCGCGAAGACCTGGGCCCAGACCCACGAAAAGAGCAGCAAGTGTGATGCTGTTATTCCAGATTGTGTCACGTTCTCGAAGAGCCCTGTGAAGGGCGGGTTTACGAATGTCCCAGTATCCCCGAGCTGCGCAATAGCGGTCTTACAGTTCGTTGACGTCGCTTCAAGACTGTTGCACGAGGGCTAGAAGTGTAGATTTTTTTTTAAGATCTTATTTGAGAGAGAGCGGGAGCAGGGGGCGGGGCAGAGGGAGAGTCTGGAGCAGACGCCCTGCCGTGCGCGGCCCAACGGGGCTCGATCCCACGACCCCGAGATCATGACCTGAGCCGAAATCAAGAGTCAGCTGCTCCGCCGCCTGAGCCAGCCAGGCGCCCCAGAAATGTAGCTTGCAAAGGCCGGCTAATGCCGTCCAAGCCCGCGGGCAAGCTTACTGTCAGCGGAGCCGGCTTGGCGGCGGGCCTGTGTGCTGATGAGAGGGACCGTGTCTTCAAAGGTGTACCTGGGGGGTCGCGGCTCTGTGTGCCCCCAGACGTGAGTACATGTCCCTACCCGCCCTGCTCCAGCCACCATGGCTGTGCTGGCTCACAGTAGGTGGTTTCTCCGACACAGGTGACTGGTTGGAGTTCAGAATAAGGGAGCGTCTCGGGGCGGCGCCGGGAGGCGCTGTTGGAGCTGGCGGCATGCTTGCACTCAGTTTCCTTCCAGCGTTATCTTGTTTTTGAACTCACTTATTTACTTCGAAGTCATTGCTACACCCAAGGTGGGGCTCGAACTCACGACCTCGAGATCAAGAGTCGCACGCTCCACCGATGGAGCCCACCGGGTGCCCCAGTCTCCTTGCAGCGTCAGAGGGCCTCTGGCTCCAGCGCGCCTCCTGCCTAGTCCCCTGGGTGACGCCCCCTTGTTGCCGCGTTCCAGGTCCAGGTGGAAGGCAGTGTGGTTCACAGCAGCTACAGCGTGGCGGTGGAGGTGCGAGCCCGGGCCCCCGTCAGCGTCATCTCCGAGGGCACGCACCTGTTCCTCTCCAGAGCCCCCTCGTTCCCCGTCGTCCTCACGGGCTCCCAGTCGTATGACCCAGACCACCCGGGTGCCGTCCTCAGGTGAGCACCTGGGAGCCCGACTCACGTCTCCCCCGGGAGCCGAACATATGGGAGATGGGAAGACGGCTGTCACTCAGACGGGAGTGGCACTGGACGTCGGTATTTGAGAAGTGAGGCTGCCGCGTGTCAGCGCATGCGGCCTGCGGAGCTCATGGGCAGCGGACGCAGCTTTCTGTGGACTGGAGGCCGGCAGGCGGATGGAGGGCCGGCCATCCGGTGTCTGGGACAACCTGCCTCCTGGTTCCTAGCTGGTTCTTCTCGCGGTGACCTCACGGGACAGGCGGGGAGCGGGTGCCAGGGGCTCCGCCCTAGAAGCGCCATCTGTCCCTTCCCGGAGGCTCCATCTCCACAACCTAATCCCCTCCCAAGGCCCCTGTCGTCACCCTGTCACCCGGGGCGTTAGGTCTCCACATCGTAGTGGGACCCCTCAGTCCTTGGCAAACACGTTACTCTGTGACTGACGTTCTTGCTCTGACGAAGGGGGGACTTGACCTCTGCGTGCCCGTCATCCCGCACTGCTGGAGGTCCCCAGCTCAGGCCTTGGTCCCCTCCCCATCCACACGCCCTCCCCGGTGGCCTCACCTGATTTCCTCATGGGACCGGATCCATGTGACAGTCACCTCCAGCAAGCATCCTGCGTCCGCACTGTTCTTGGCCTCCAGGCTGGGTGTCCCGCCGTCTCCGTCCTGGTCCCCGGGCGGCCTTCCCATCTCTGTGGGCGGAAGGTCCTTCCCAGCGTTCAGGCCAGTCTTCACTGAGCGGGTGGATGGAGTCTGTGAGAGCCCCATCACCGCCCCGCCCCCTTCCGACTGCACTCGGACGTCACGTGCCCGGGAGGCTTCTGATGACCCCGCAGTGATGACCGTCCCGTGCTGACTCCACAGTGTCTTCTTCCAGAGCCCCCGCTCCCCGTGACATCCCTCAGTCCTCATCAGCGTTCCGTCCCCGCTGGCATGTTCGCACCGGCGGGCAGGGCCTTGGCATGTCTCTGTGCCCGGCACAGAGTGGGTCGTCCGGGGGTATTTCTGAATAGAGAGAGCAGACAGCTGCTGCAGCCCGAGCATGGCTACTGATGGAAGCGAGAGGCGACCTGCTGGACTCCCAGGTCACACGCACGTGTTCTGGACACACACACGCTGGCATCGTGTCCCCGTGCCCCGGCCGCGGGAGACAAAGCGGGGCCTTGTTCCTTGTGGACCCTCGCTGAAAGCCCTGCGTGGTGCCCACGGCAGGAGCTCAGCATGTGTCTGTGGAGACGGGCAGAGTCCGCTCCCGGGGAGGGGGTACTGTCTCCGCCCAGCCCAGAAGGAGGGTTGCTCCCCGAGGGGCCTGAACTGGACCAGCGCCGACCAAGTTCCTACAGGCTCTGGAAACAGGGAGGCTTAGAACTGGTGCTTGGGTCCAGGTCACTCACAGTCCAGATACGGAAGTGAACTTGGAGGGGTGAGCAGCAGTGTGGACTTAGGGTGCTGTGTGGGGAGCCCACACCTCCTCCTCCCGCACCTCCCGGTGGGGCTGCTTATCTCCATGTGTCCCCCAGAGGACCCGCTCCTGGCCGGGACGGGGGCTGGCTTCCTGATTGTTGAGCAAAGTGGCGACTGTCACAAGGCAGAGGACTATAGAGGGGAAACATCTGGCGCTCATCTCCTAGCCCGTCCACCTGCGCTCCGGGACGGGCAGGCCCCGAAGCCTTGGCCTTCCGGGTCAGAGGCTGCGTGCTTCTTGGGGGCTGCAGAGATACCAGTGGAGGTGGGAGGTGGCATGCATGGGGCCAGAGCAGGCCCCTGAGCCCATAAGCCAGGTGAGGTGGGGCCTGGCCCCTGACCTTGGCGGCCCTGCTCTGGCATCAGAACCTCCCACCCCGCCTCCATCAGAGAGTCTGCCTGCCCGGCCTGCCTGCTCCCCTGGGCCAGGAAAGCCCCGTTAGTGGCTGGGGTGGTCACCTGACTGCTGGGGCAGGTGCGTTCAGCCCTGTGGTGCCTTCTCCCGCAGCTATCACTGGAAATGCACCGTGGCCAGCAGCCCCGGGCACTCCTGCTTCGCCTCCTCCTCGCCACGCAGCCTGGATGCCGGGGCTCCCTCCCTTGCCTTCCCTGCAGACTCTCTCAGTGACAGCTATGACCAGTTTGTCGTGACGCTGATGGTGTCCAGCGCCGGCCGGAATTCTTCAGAGGCGCAGGTGTTCCTGTCCCCTCGCCCTGACTCGGTGCTCAGGTACCGCCTGCCCCTCGCTCCCTGCACGACGGGTCCAAGGGCCGTGCCCTTCCTTGCACGGGAGCCACTGGAGCCTGCTGAGGAGGAATGGGGCTGGCCAGTGAGGGCGGAGGAGCCCACGCTCCTATGGCACAGGGGTGGAGCCTGTCCCAGCAGCAGTCCCAAGACAGGGTCTGTTGTCGGGCTTGGGGCTGAGACTGGACAGAGGTTAAGCATCTCGGGGCCTCTGCGCAGCACCTTCTAGGCATCATGCGGCTGGGCCAGGGGTGATTTGTGGCAGCGCAGGGAGCAAGGTCGTGCTCCAGCCACAAAGCAGACCTGCAACAGGGAGGCCAGGCCAGCACCTGAGTGAGGGCCTCGCTGAGCCCAGCACTGGACGCAGGCTGGCGTGAGCCGCACCTGGTCCGCACGCCCCCGGGGGACAAGCGGGACGCCTGAAGGACTGGGGCACGCGGGGCTGCTCCCATACGCGGACCCTGCAAGTGGTCTGGGCAGTTGTGTAAAAACAGCTCGGGGTTAAAAGTGTGCAGAAAGAGTGGGTTCTGGCAGGCTTCCCGGAGGAAGAAGAATATTATCTGTGGCTGGCCAGGACCAACACAAAGGAGAGGACATGAGCTGTGGCACTGAGGTCAGATAGATGACTCTGGTGGAGACCGCCCCCGCCCTGGGGTTCAGGGTTGAGGCCGTGAAAAATGCGTCTCAGCCGGCCGGCGCGGGTGCCTCTCCCCGTCCAGCCAGACCCAGGTCTCCTGTGCTTTCCGAAAGCTCCCGACATAAAAGCGCAGGAATCAAGGTTCCACTGGCTCGGTCGATACAGCGTGACTTCTGATCTCAGGGCCGTGCGGTCAAGCCCCATGTTGGGTGTGCAACTTACTGTAAAAAAATAAAGTAAAAAAAGAAAGTGAAGGAACGTCAGTCAGTACAGGGCTACAAACCTTGGGTTGTAATTTAGATAATTATATTTAATAGATTTTTAGATATGAATTAGGTTAATCTCATATTAGTTAATTAGTATTAATTAGAATAAGCTTTTATTCTAAAAACACAACATACTATATAATTCTGCTGCTCTCAAGATAAAGATTTTATTTTAAAATACTCCTTCATTGTGCAAAGGTGTGGGGTGGGCGTTGGTCAGTGCTGTCAGGCACAATCTGGGCCCCTGCGTACCACGTCCAGGGGGATCGGGGGCCCGATGGGCCTCTTCTGTCCCGAGCCCACCCCGTCCCCACCCACCAGGCGCACACACACCCCGCAGGGAGACACGCTCACACACAGAGACGCACACACACAGGGACAGGCCGGCCGAAGCCCCTCAAGGAACCTGCGTGGCCCTGCGTGCTGGGCTCCCCCCACCCCAGGGTCCTGCGCTGGGAGCCACGTGTAGAGGCCACAGTGTGAGACGTGCGCCTTCACGTGGAGATGCTGGCCCCCCTCACGGCCTGGGGGCTCTCCCACCGTGACCTGCTGATGACTGCCAAGTCTCTCAGGAGAAGGTCCTGTGAATGAGGCCTTGGTGGCCATCCCAGGGTACCACATAACGCCCTAAGGGACTGCACGTGCCAGTCAGTGAGAGAGCCCGGCTGTGGGGTCACGGGACTGAGGGAGCCGGTGGGGTTCCACACGTGGGGTGGGGTCAGACCACAGGGGGTGGTGAGGCCACGGGACATGAAGAATATACCTGGCCATTGGGGGATGTCCAGGTGAGGCTTAGGTTGCTCGGAGGGAGCCCCGAGGTGAGGTGAGCACTCAGGGGGGCCTCCCTTCTGGGGACAGTGCACGTGAGGCTGGGGTTGGGGGGCCGTGGGGTGAGGCTCAGGGGGCCGTAGGGCCAGGGTGCCATCCGGGCTCTGCCCTGAGCTCTGTGTGACCTGGAGGACTCGCACACCCTCTCTGGGCTCGGTGTGTGTGCGTCCTGGGACCTGGCCCGTGTCATGAGGTGGTGCGGGGGGGAGCTGGGTGCAGGCTCAGCCGCCCCGCAGTGCTCAGGCATGTCGGCCTTGACACCGGCCCGCCCTTAGCACAAACAAGTGAGGCCGCAGGACTGTCCAGTGTTCCCCCTAAAATCCCCAACCGGGTTCTCATGGCACAGGTTCGTCCACATCTCCTGGGTCAGCTTTAAGGACATGTTTGTTAACTGGAACGAGGAGCTTTCTCTTCGAGCCGAGTGTGACGAGTGTGGTGAAGGGCCTCACCTGTCTTACTCCTGGGACCTCTTCCTGGTCAACGCGACCGAAAGGACCCGAATGGAAGGTAAGGTCACGGCCGCCTTCATTTTGTTAACCCAGGCGAGGACTCGGTGTTCAAGGATTGCTGAGGATACGCAGGCTCCACGACGTCCAGACCAGTGTCCCTGGCTGTGCCCATCACACCGAGCTCCCCAGCCCCTCTCCTTTATGCTCATGGAGACGGAGATGCCCGAACACTGCGGCTCGGCCACCTGCACACGACCCAGAACTTGCCTCCGTCCCTCGCAGCTCCTGCCGTCCTTGGGGCCAGTCCTCGCCCCGGCTCTGAGACCCGCGACTTCAGGCCCTTCTCCGGGAGGTGGTTTTCTTGGTTGGGAAGGGTGGGTCCCAGCGCTGTGCAGGGCAGTGGCCAGGTGACATGAGATCGCGTGTGAGAACGTGCCAGCTCCGGGATGGGACATGGCCTGGGTGCGAGCCAGGAGGGGGAGGGACGGCTGGGAATGGCGGACAGAGGAGCTTCTGTTTCTGAGCTGGGTGTGGCTGGCTCTGGGGGCAGCAGCTCGTGCCGAGGCCTCAGAGGCCCACACTTACGCCGCACCCGTCCCGCGGGGCCGCACGAAGCTTCCATACATGGGCTCTGAGTGCAGCGGACCTCCCAGCAAGGGGGGCAGGAACACATAGGGGCCGTTGTGCCCTTCTCTGCGGGGGAGCTGTTCCCACATTCCCAACATAATTGGGTTTTCCAGAAGCAAAGCCAGTGGGGAACGCATGGGAGGAACCGGGGCAAACCGCACCCTCCCCGGGTGCTTAAACTTGCAGCCAAGCCAGTGACTGTCCGAAGGCCATGTGTCTCCCTTTCTTGTCACAGAACCCATCTCCGTGACAATAGCGAGGACAAGCTCACTCTAGCGAGACGTCCTCATGTCATATCTGTAGAGGTTTTCTCTTTGTCGTTCATCCTTTCTCGTAATTATACCAGCTTTCTTTAGAGTTGTTTCATGCGACGCAGACAAGTGAGCGAGGGTCAGAGGCTCCACACGCCCAGACAGTGTCTAGAGTAGACGTGAATAACCGTGCCAGGCGTGCTGGTGCAGGGGGAGTCCGTGGCGAGCAGATCCCGGGGGAGCTATGGTGCCCGCTGCCCTCCTGCTTCCCCGGGGGTGGTCTGCCTGCCTCCAGGTGAAAACCATGCTCCCCGGTATTTTCGGGGACGTGTCCTTCTCAGAGATGGGTCACGTTTGTTAAAATGGCATGCTGATGGAATCGTAGACCTTTGTATTTATTATTATTATCATTATTTTTAAAGATTTTATTTATGGGAGGCACAAGCAGGTGGGGGGCAGAGGGAGAGGGAGAAGCGGACTCCCCGCTGAGCACAGTTCCCAGTGTGGGGCTCGATCCCAGGACCTCAGGACCATGGCCTGAAAAAAAAGTAACAGTCAGACGCTCAACGAACTGGGTCCCCCGATGCCCCCATAGACCGTTTTCAATCACGTAGTTTTTCTGGTCTGAACGTCTCACCCGGCTCCGTGTTTGTTCAAGTCCCCTCTTGCAGAACAGTGGGGCTGCTGGGCGCTGCTGGCCTGGGGGCCATTTCGAAGCTGCCAGAGCCCAGTCCACCATCCACGGAGCCGAGCCAGCTGGAGCCCCATGCAATGGGCACACAGTCTTCTGGGGAGCTGTCACCACAGACCCAGGCCCCGCCGGTCCTCTCAGCCACCAAGAAACCCTCCTCGGGGCCCACAGTCAGTGGGCACTGGGTTCCTGCTGCGGGTGACCGGCGTTCCCCAGGACCCAGCCCCCCTCGGAGGTCGTCCCCCCAGGGCCCATCCCCCACCCCCTCTGGTAAGTGCCCCTGTCCCGTCACATCCGCACAGATTGTGGGATGCTCATAGGGTCTCAGGGCCTTCCTCCCAGCTGCAAACCTGTCCAGGCTCTAACAACTGTCCGTGCACACGGCCTCCCTCGTCCCTTGTCCTTCCCAGCACCAGGCCCTTCACAGTATCGCTGGTTTTCAGGCTGCCCAGAAACAGTTTCTGGGCCTCCAAAGTCGAGAAAGGAGCTCGTTGTCAGGGAGCAAAGCTGTGGCCCAGACTCTGCCTGTCCCTCATTGTCCCTCCCCACTGTCACCATTGATACTGTGCTTTCCTTGGGCTGTGGTCCGGCTGGTGCCACCCTGCCCCGGAACCCCCTGGCCTCAGGTCAGCTGCTAGGACAGGACGCCGTGGGGACAGAACAGTAACGTCTGCAGCAGGACGTGCTTGTGTCCCCTGCTTCCTTCTGAAAGGAGGGGGCGCGATGCTCTCTGAAGGGACAGTGGAGTTTGGAGAGTGGGGTCCCGGCCTCGGCCTGCACCCAGCGGCCGGCTTATCCTGGGAAAGCCACACACGCAGACACCTGCCTCCACTGTCGCGGTGATGCAGTGACACACGTGGAGCTGGGTGTGGACTCGAGACTCGGACCCTGGCAGCCCGTGTGTGCCCTCGGGAGGGTCGTGTGGACTTTGGGGGAAGTCTGTGGCTTTCCATGACGTGGCCTGTTTTTCTCCTCATGCAGATTTTGAAGTCTATTACAGCGATCTCCAAGAAGCTGTGCCGCTCAGAGGGAGACAGCTGGCCGACTGTGAGTCTGTGACCGTCACCTCTTCCTGGGGCTCCATCCGCACACCAGTCTAGTCTCTGAAGCCCCTGAGATCGGGAATTGCCCCTCCGCTCCCCCATGAGCTCCGAGAGCTCCCAGAGACGCAGGGCACATCTGGCCTGAATCTTCTAGCTCGCCCCCTGCTACACTTCGGGTCCCCTGTACTCAGAACCCCAGGTAGCCCCACCCCCACAGGCAGGCGCTGCTGCACTCCCATGCCTTGGTCCGCAGGCGGTCGATGCCGAAAATACCCCCTTAGTGCCCTTGCGGGGACGTCACTGTGAAGCGCTGCCTCCTGTCGGTCGGCTTCCGTTTCCTTCCTCCGGGCGTCCCCTTCTCTTGTGTCGTATCCCTTCCGTCCCCTGACAGCCCAGCGTACTTGCAGTGCTTGAAGCAGCTCTTTCCCTGGCTGTCCTGCTCTAGCTCTCCAAGGACGCGTCCAGGGAGCGTGTAGACCCCCATCCCAGACGACCGTGGTGCCTGGAACCCTGGCCCACAGCGAGTGTGTTCTTGAGTGGACAGATGTGTGGTTGGTGGACGATGTAGCCATGGACAGAGGAGCTGGACGGTCAGGGTGCGGCGTGTCCGTGGACGGAGGAGCTGGACGGTCAGAGTGCAGCGTGTCCGTGGATGGAGGAGCTGTGCGGGCAGGGGACAGTGTGTCCGTGGACGGAGGAGCTGTGCGGGCAGGGGACAGTGTGTCCGTGGACGGAGGAGCTGTGCGGGCAGGGGACAGGGTGTCCGTGGACGGAGGAGCTGTGCGGGCAGGGGACAG
>PJEN01016478.1:0-38739 GCA_004024605.1 Pteronura brasiliensis | reverse complement strand
TTCAACATCCGCAAATCAATCAATGTGGTACAACACATTAATAAAAGAAAGAACAAGAACCATATGATACTCTCCATAGATGCTGAAAAAGCATTTGACAAAGTACAGCATCCCTTCCTGATCAAAACTCTTCAAAGTGTAGGGATAGAGGGCACATACCTCAATATTATCAAAGCCATCTATGAAAAACCCACTGCAATATCATTCTCAATGGAGAAAAACTGAAAGCTTTTCCGCTAAGATCAGGAACACGGCAGGGATGTCCATTATCACCACTGCTATTCTACATAGTACTAGAAGTCCTAGCCTCAGCAATCAGACAACAAAAGGAAATGAAAGGCATCCAAATTGGCAAAGAAGAAGTCAAACTATCACTCTTCACAGATGATATGATACTATATGTGGAAAACCCAAAAGACTCCACTCCAAAACTGCTTGAACTTGTACAGGAATTCAGTAAAGTATCGGGATATAAAATCAACGCACAGAAATCAGTTGCATTTCTCTACACCAACAACAAGACAGAAGAAAGAGAAATTAAGGAGTCAGTTCCATTTACAATTGCACCCAAAACTATAAGATACCTAGGAATAAACCTAACCAAAGAGGCTAAGAATCTATACACAGAAAACTATAAAGTACTCATGAAAGAAATTGAGGAAGACACGAAGAAATGGAAAAATATTCCATGCTCCTGGATTGGAAGAATAAATATTGTGAAAATGTCTATTCTACCTAAAGCAATCTACACATTTAATGCAATTCCTATCAAAGTACCATCCACTTTTTTCAAAGAAATGGAACAAATAATCCTAACATTTATATGGAACCAGAAAAGACCTCGAATAGCCAAAGGAAAATTAAAAAAGAAAGCCAAAGTTGGTGGCATCGCAATTCCGGACTTCAAGCTCTATTACAAAGCTGTCATCATCAAGACAGCATGGTACTGGCACAAAAACAGACACATAGATCAATGGAACAGAATAGAGAGCCCAGAAATAGACCCTCAACTCTATGGTCAACTAATCTTCGACAAAGCAGGAAGAAATGTCCAATGGAAAAAAGACAGCCTCTTCAAAAAATGGTGTTGGGAAAATTGGACAGCCACATGCAGAAAAATGAAATTGGATCATTTCCTTACACCACACACGAAAATAGACTCCAAATGGATGAAGGACCTCAATGTGAGAAAGGAATCCATCAAAATCCTTGAGGAGAACACAGGCAGCAACCTCTGACCTCGGCCACAGCAACATCTTCCTAGGAACATCGCCAAAGGCAAGGGAAGCAAGGGCAAAAATGAACTATTGGGATTTTATCAAGATCAAAAGCTTTTGCACAGCAAAGGAAACAGTTAACAAAACCAAAAAACAACTGACAGAATGGGAGAAGATATTTGCAAAAGGGCTAGTGTCCAAAATCTATAAAGAACTTAGCAAACTCAACACCCAAAGAACAAATAATCCAATCAAGAAATGGGCAGAAGACATGAACAGACATTTTTGGAAACAAGACATCCAAATGGCCAACGGACACATGAAAAAGTGCTCCACATCACTCGGCATCAGGGAAATACAATTCAAAACCACAATGAGATATCACCTCACACCAGTCAGAATGGCTAAAATTAACAAGTCAGGAAATGACAGATGCTGGCGAGGATGCGGAGAAAGGGGAACCCTCCTACACTGTTGGTGGGAAGGCAAGCTGGTGCAACCACTCTGAAAAACAGTATGGAGGTTCCTCAAAATGTTGAATATAGAACTACCCTATGACCCAGCAATTGCACTACTAGGTATTTACCCTAAAGATACAAACGTAGTGATCCGAAGGGGCACGTGCACCCGAATGTTTATAGCAGCAATGTCTACAATAGCCAAACTCTGTAAAGAACCTAGATGTCCATCCACAGATGAATGGATAAAGAAGAGGTGGTATATATACACAATGGAATACTATGCAGCCATCAAAATAAATGAAATCTTGCCATTTGCGACGACGTGGATGGAACTAGAGGGTATCATGCTTAGCGAAATAAGTCAATCGGAGAAAGACAACTATCATATGATCTACCTGATATGAGGGAGAAGAGATGCAACATGGGGGGTTAAGGGGGTAGGAGAAGAGTAAATGAAACAAGATGGGATTGGGAGGGAGACAAACCATAAGTGACTCTTAACCTCACAAAACAAACTGAGGGTTGTTGGGGGGAGGGGGGGTTGGGAAAGGGGGAGTGGGGTTATGGACATTGGGAAGGGTATGTGCTCTGGTGAGTGCTGTGAAGTGTGTAAGCCTGGTGATTCACAGACCTCTACCCCTGGGGATAAATATGTATTATATGTTTATAAAAAATAAAATTAAAAAAAAATTAAAAAAAGGTTTTTATGGAATATGTTGTATTAAACCTCTAGTTGTTATTATATGTAGGTTAGAAAAATTAAACAGAACAAGAATAATGAGAATGAATTAAAAATAAAAGTTGTATCTATGAAATATACAGGTTTTAGGCAATACCGGGAGCTCAATATCTGTTTTTCCCCTTATACTGGGCTTTTACAGTTTTATGGGGACCCTGTGGTGATTTCCTCTCATTCTCTTGGCTGGCTTTCTGGGGGGAGGGGACTGCTTTTTTTTTTTTTTTTTTTTTTTTTTTTTTCAGGTAGTCTTGCTTGGGTTGAGTTCTCCTGTCCCCTATCAAGGGGCTGGGCTCTCTGGAAACTGTTTTTTCAGGTTTTTGTTCTATGGAGTTTTTTTGGTTTTTTTTGTTTTGTTTTTGTTTTTTGGCAGGTTTTTGCAGCTTTTCAGAGATTTAGAGGAAAGCAAACTGAACCCAGACCTCCATCTCAGAGAGAAGCCTCAGTTTGCTTCCCTCTGGGTGGTCCATAACACACAGACTCCCCCTCATCAAACTCTGCTGAGCTGTGCAACCTCCCACAGGCAGAGCACGTCTGCAGCCACCATCTCAGGGGTCACCCAAAGCACCTGCTGTCTTTGCACCCCTGTGACAAAACCACAAGCGATATTGGTCCAGGGAGCCCACTTCTGGTGGCTGTCTTTGCTGGGACTGCATACCTTAGGTTGCTATCATGGGTGATCACATTAAGTTCCTTTCACCCCAGCTGGGAGAGTTCAGACCCTCGACCAGTCCTAGAGACTGCTGGCTAGCTCCTGGACAGAGCTTTCTCAGGGCTGGTGGGGTGTCAGTAAGATCCCTGTTGTGCAGTGAGCCAAAGTGCTAGGGAGCACAGGCTGGCACAGTCATCAGACTCTCTCATCCAGGGGCAGGAGTGTGCCTAGCCAAGCCGTGATGCAAGCCACAAAATCCCAGGGGCTCAGTCGCACTCTGTCTGGCACAGGCGGTGGCCAGCAGTGGCTGTCCTGGGTCCATAGGGCTTAGGCCTATGCCAGTGACCACCCTACTCCACCAGTTTCCCCTTAAGATCTTTTGCTCTTTTTGAGTGTTTTTAACCAGACTCCAAGTTAATGCTGGTCCCCAATCACAGGGCTCTCTCATACTGGGGTATTACTTTCCAATGGGTCTCTTCTGGTGGCTCCCTCCCCCTTCTGTTTAATCTCTGATATCTGTCTGATCATTCCCACTATGCTTTAGCTCTTCACTGGTGTCTCTTGTCCCTATACAGATCCAGAAGTGTATAATCCTATATCTCGGGCTGATTTCATGGGTGTTCAGAGTGTTCTTGTAGATAATTAGCTCAGTTTAGGGGACCTGTTGAAACAGGGTCTCCTACTTCTCTGCCATCTTGCCCCTCCCACACATTTAAATTTTTTTTTTTTTTTAAGATTTTATTTATTTATTTGACACAGAGAGAGAGAGATCACAAGTAGGCAGAGGGGCAGTCAGAGAGAGGGAAGAAGCAGGTTTCCTGCTGAGCAGAGAGCCCAATGCAGGGATCAATCCCAGGACCCTGAGATCATGACCTGAGCAGGAGGCTGAGGCTTAATCCACTGAGCCCCCCAGGCATCCCACATTTAAAATTCTTAATAAAGGCCATACTTCAGTTTGTAGGAATAAATTTGGTATGTAGGAATAAATTTAGCATACTTCAGAAAATGAGAAAAATGAGTTACAACTATAATGTTAAATGTGTTATATAAAAATTACTTAGCATGGATAAGAAACCGCAACAAAAATAGTCAAGATACTTAATGGAAAATTATATTGATATTTATAAATTAATTTTATTAAAGTAGAAAAGAGTATTTTAACGTGTGAAAACTATTCACCTTTAAAAATATGTTCTACCCTACTATGTCTAATCATGGAGTTTTCTTGTAAGACTCGAAGGATTTTAGATACCTAGCTAATGCAAAGTTTATAAATCTATTTTTCTTTTACTTTCTCTCTGTTTGTGGTTGCCAAGCTATACCAGTATTTTTTATACCTTACTTAAGTAAACATGAAATAATCATCTTATTACATGTTTATAGGGTTAATGTTTTACACCAAAAATAGCTGAGATCAATAGCACTATAAATAGGCTGACTCTGTAAAAGTCATAAAATTTAACACCCACCACTGTGGCTTCCCTCTGCTAAGGTATGCATTGTCAAAAAGATACACATTTAGTTTTAATTCATCTTTTGGACTGCATGAATGTGGAGATAATTATTGACATACTTTGCTTTTCAAATCTCTTGTGGCTTAAAAAGCATGGGCATTATCTTTAAAGAAATAGTAATAAATTTTATAATAGAAAATAAAATAGATCAGACAAATGACAGCAGTTATATCAGCTGATCAATTTCTTCATTTAGAATTCTAAGTAGGGGACGCCTGGGTGGTTTAGTTGGTTAAGTGGCTGCCTTTGGCTCAGGTCTTGATTCCAGGGTCCTGGGATCCAGCCCCCACATCAGGATCCCTGCTCAGCAGAGAGCCTGCTTCTCTTTCTCCCTCTGCCTGCCACTCTGCTTATTTGTGCTCTCTCTCTATCTCTCTGTCAAATAAATAAATAAAATCTTTAAAAAAAAAATTCTAAGTAGGAATGTGCATTGATCAGGTATTCTAAAAAACAAGCAAAAATCCTTATTGAGGGGCATCTGGGTCGCTCAGTGGGTTAAAACCTTTGCCTTCAGCTCAGGTCATGATCCCAGGGTCCTGGGATTGAGCCCCACATCAGGTTCTCTGCTCAGCAGGGAGCCTGCTTCCTCCTCCTCTCTCTCTGCCTGCTTCTCTGCCTACTTGTGATCTCTGTCAAATAAATAAATAAAATCTTTAAAAAAAAAATCCTTCTTGAATAGGCAATGAATAACATGATTTGTTTTTCAACATCTTCAAATATTGAATTATTAATGAAATTGGTGATAATGAATTCTTATCAAATAAAATACATTCAATATTTCAGATATAATTTATAACACTTGTTGATTGAATTTTCTTTTGAGGGATAATTTCAGATCCATTGGATCTATATTAGTAGAATACTATTGAAGTCCAGATAAATCTAAGGTAAGGAGTCAAATTAAAAGGAGAGGCAACAGTGAAACTGCCAGAGGGGAATGGGTGAGAGATAGATGAAATAGATAAAGGGGATCAAGAATACACTTACCTTGATGAGCACTGAGAAATATATAGAAATGTTGAATTAAAAGAAAGAAAGAAAGAAAGAAAGAAAGAAAGAAAGAAAGAAAAGAAGGAAAAAGAAAAAAGAAAAGAAGGAGATGCAGTTATGAACTGGAGAAGCCAAGGAAGAAATATGGTATTTCGCTGGAATAAGAAGTATGAGTACAAACCTCAACCTTCTAAAGAAATATGACTCCCCTGCGTTAAAGCTTCAGTGATGGGGCCTCAAGCAATTTTCTTACAAACTGATGATTATTCTTCCTGAGAATGACCTCTACCATCTCTCATTGACTCCAGACTTAGACTGAGAATTAGTGCCCAGCAAATTCCAAATAGAGAAGCACAAAGAGAATTTTCAGAGGAGATAGTCTATATACTGAATGTCTTACTGACCTACTTGCAGAATGTGTTACAATCTCTATGGCCAGAAGTCAAGGAAGCAAAGTCAGATAGGCATGGATTGTAAAGGTGCCAGACAAAGGCAAGCAGAATAGAAGTCCTGATTGTCTCAGATCTGTTGACATGGATGACATCAACAGATAATCAATTTAATATTTTTAACTCACTCATCAGGGACTAGTTTATGGGATTTATTAGGGAGGGTAATTGATACTTGTACTAGGGAGCTGTCTCTATTTTTTTGATGTTGAAATGTCTCAACCCCCCAGCTTTATTTTAGGGAAGAAGGTCTAAAGAATGAATGCCCATGGGAAATGGGAATAATAAATTTGGCCACTCTGTTACTGTTCATAGGAGGGCTGTTCATGAAGAACAGCTAATTAAGAACACACAAATTATGGAAGATGTTACATTGTCCCATATTATAAAACAGTTCAATTGATCTGCATTCTTTAATGATTTTAATGTCAAAAAAATAAAGATTGAGAAGTTCTTTCAGATTAAAGGAGACTAAAGACCCATGACAAATATATGCAATATGTGATTCTGGAATTGGATCCAGACTCAAAAAGAAAATGGCTCTACTGGGACAACTGGTAAAACTTAACTATAGACCGTACATTAACTAACAACGATGTATTACTAGCAAATATCCTGAATTTGAAAATTTCATACTCATTGCCCAAGAGAATATTCTTGTTGTTAGGTGATATAAACAGAACTACCTGCGGTTTAAAAACTCATGATATCTGCACCATACTCTCAATAGTTCAGTAAAGATCACAGCACCAGTTTCCCTCTTGGTTCACTTTGTAAAAATGCCCTGTAATGGGTCAAAGTAATAACCTGACTCTTTTCTCCATCTTCCCAAAGACTTCTGTTTTCATTTTTCAGAGTTATGCTGTACTAGGGCATGGATAATCTACAAATGTGATGTGAATTATTGGATATTGTCTTTGAAATGACCCTACACCCTGGAGATGCAAAACTACATGACAGTACTTTGACCTGAGTGAGGATTTATGAGGTCAGTGTTAAATTTTGCTCAAGTGATCAGTGGGTTAGTAGGGCTGTGGAACCCTGATATTCACTTCTCCGGTTCCAGAATGTATACAGGGAATAAATGTCATTAGTAACTAACCAGTAGATAACCTATGCTGATTGTCTGGTCCATGGATTGAGAGGTAATGTAAAAAGACCCAAATGTAAACCCCAACAAACTCTTTTCATCATACAAAGGTAGTAAGCAAAACTAAATTATTCACTCCTTGGAATATTCCAGAGATTAGTGCTGCCATCAAACACTAGAAAGTTGTAAGGGTAAAAATTCCTACCACACCTAAGTACCACTGATTGGTTAGTGCAAAACCTACATTGTGGAGGAAAATTATAGATAATCACAAACTCAATCAAATTCTGACACTGATCACTGGCTGATTATAACTACATTCCTGGAATTGTAATCATTCCTGGAAAAAGTCATTGCAGCTCTTTTTATGTGCCATGAAGTAACTGACCTAGCAAGTGCTTCTTTCTCCATTCCTAACAATAAAGATAATAAATTTCAAGCACATGGTTTTTCCCAGTTTGGATATTTGAAAAGATTTACCAAGCTCCACAATGTATATTTACATGAGGCTTTCATTTAAAGGCAATCAGTGGAGAACAGGGAAAGCAAAAGAATTCAGGCAAGCATCAAGAGTCTCAAGAGGGTCATCTAAATAACCCAAACCACCTCACAGCTCTAACTTCATGCACAGTTGGGCTGAGTATTTGAGTATCCCCATAATGTTTGCCAGGTGTATCGGGTTTGGAAGAGTTCCAAGCACTTATTGGGAGCACTATAGAAGTCCCCTTGGTCAATAATCAAGACATGCTTGTCAAACCAGTCAGGCCAGTTGTGAACCACTAGTTCATATAGGTCATTCATTCATTCATTCATTTATTCATTCACTCAGCCTAAGCCTTACTCCATGAAGATAGTAAACCTCTGTTTCATTCTAGCCTCCTATCCTTGCCCCATCTATATACTTTCTTTTCTTCTTCTTTTTTTTTTTAAATCTATACACTTTCTTAAGATTCTCTCTTTTCTATATACTACTATATTTGGTGTGCTAATATATTAATTGGCCATATATTTTCATAGATGATTTCTTTCCCAGAGTTACTCAATTATTCCACAGTATTTAAATAATCATCTTAATGATGCTGATTCTCCAGTTTACATATAAAGACTATGTTTTTCTGAGTTCCAAGCTCTTATATATTACTGCTTACTGCCTACTCCTACTAAATATCTACAAGCCACTTAAAGCTTAATATTTTCACAATAGTTTTAATTATATCTCTACCTAAAATTATCCCTCTATTTCCCTATTCCAGTGAATAAAACTGGAATACATTTAGCAGCTCACTTCATAAAACCTGGCTCTAATAATCAATTCCTTGCTTTTCTACACTTCCCCTCTAGGTACATACATACACAGTATCTCTCTTCTTAGTTCCATTCAAGCACGCATTACACCATATTACGACTATACCTTTGTCTACACTAAAGTATAAATTCCATAAGTTCAGGGCCCATGTTTGTACTTTTCAATGCATGGCCCAAATTAAAGTCTCAATAATTCTTAAATGAATCCATGAGTAATTAAATATTTGGAACTGCTTTTAGAGTAGGCACATTTGAATTTCAGCAATCAAGAAAGTATTGTCTCTGCAGACACACTGCAGAAAAAAATACTCTGAAGTAACAGCACTCCTTGTATGAATAAATTGCGTGATACACAAACACATCATAAATTAAGAGGTATTTGTGTAATGTACTCTTTCACTTATTAAATTTTTTAACGTTCCCAAACATGATTAATTTTAAAAATGAAAATGTCTCTGGTTTAACAATGAATATTAAGGTACATTCAGAAATGGTGTCATCTTTGTGACATTCTTCCTGGAGAGGCTGCAGTAACTTCATCCACTCTAAACGCCATAGCAGTCACCGAAATAGAAAGATTCCCAGGAGAAGATATCTTGCTGTCAGTGGTGTTTAGCTCTTGTCCTAATCCTTGCTAAGCCAGTTATTCTAATTAACATTTCAAACAAACATCCCAAAGGATAGTACAATCTACTTTTGTACAAAGTACAAAAGTACGTTGTACAAAAGTACAATCTACTTTTCTTCAAAGGGGAAACCCTCTATTATCACTCAAGAATAAACCCTTTACTTTCCTCAACATCCTTTTAAAATACTGCACAAAATCTTTCTAAGAGACAGAAACCTGAATCTGCAGGCTCATATATTACCTACTCAATGAGTATTGCATTTTAGAACAGCTATATCTAAAGTGATTAACAGGTTCAATTAAATTTTATTAAGAAAATGATTTCAAAAAATAACTTACATTGAATGTTAAAATGTAACTGGTTTTTGTAATTACACAAAACCTAGTTGATAATGTTATGCTTTCTTAATACAGATTTGTAGTAATTTTTTTTTCAAAATTATTACCATAATACCAATGCCAAATAAAAAGCTGTGAAGACAGTTGCTGTTAAGGTTATAAAATTAGACTATCAGACCACGTTTGTTTTTTTCACTCACATACCAATAATTTGATAAATCAGTAAAATAATTTGATAAATTTTCAACTCACATGAATAATGCAAACTTTTTCCTTTATAAGTATAGGTTCAATTATGAGATATTAGGAACACTGAAAAATACTTTCAAACATTTTGGACAAAAGCACAATTTATTATCATGTATGCAAATATTAAAATTATGTAGAACATTTTTTCATCATTTAAATGAATATGGAATAATCACATATAAAATGTTAATGCATTTAGTTACTCATGGAAGAGTGGGATGGGTTGCATGATTACCCTGCAAGGTGAAATTCAACAGATATATCTATGTAAGAGGAGCTAAAAAGCTGTACTTTCATGGGAATAAAGCATTCTTTTGAAATTGCTTGTTTCTTTTATATTTATCTATGTTGGTTTTGAGGATCTGGCCTTCATCCATCCCAGGGACTCAGCATCCTCGCATTTTTTTGAGGGGCCATATTAAACATATATTTATGGCCAAAGCCACTAATTGTAATTACTCAGAATCTTAAAAAAAACCTTCTGTATAAGACTGTAATAATTATAGAGTGCCTTTGTATGCTTAGGTATAGTCAAGGTTCTTTTGATTAAAAATTATAAAAGGTATTTTACATTATTATTTTATTTTGCAAAACAGAGAGTTCATTAACTAGAGAGCATCAGTTTCTCAACAGCCCACAACTGTAGGAAAGGAGAGAGAGAATAAAGAGACTACCAATGATGTGCTCACATAAGCCATTAGACATAGAAAAAAATAAATTAGCCTGAGAGTCATGAACAAATCAAGACATACTAGATATAACCAGAGATATTTAATCACCTAAAAGTGTAAAATAGATGTTACAATATGAAACATCCACTGCAAACAGAAAGAATGTCTTAATACATTTAATGACAAAGCATAAAGGTTACCTTTGCCTAGTAGACAAACAGCTACAGTGACAATCAAATGCTAACTAGGCCAAGTAAAGTCATAACCCCTTTATTACTTACACCACAACTTTGAAGATGGATTCTTAGACCAATATTGATCTGGTAGCATTTACTATCTAAATCTGTGGTTCTAAACTTGAACATGTTTTAGAATAATCTGGAGTGCTTATTAAAACACAGGTTCTTAGAACCAACCCAGAAACTATCCAGAATTCATTTCTAATTCTGTTTCTAATTTATTCTGACCCATCTGGAGTGGTGGAGAATCTGATTTCTTAGCAAATTTCCAGTTTCTTATTTGATACCCACTAATTTAAACCTTGTATCGGTCTACATATTATGATTTATCACCAAGTAACCAAATTTCATGTAGCTCACTCACAGAAAAAAAACAACAAAAAATGTTTGTCAGATGATATGAAAATCAGGCTCCCTTGGCTTTTATAGTTTGATTTTTAAAATATCTGTAAGCATTCTAGCTTTATATATCAACTCTTGATTAGTCTGGATCATCTGCAAGGTTATTCAAATATGGGCTCTAAGCAGATTAATTTTTTAGGCTGCACAATCACCTGCTCAAAAAGATATGAAAACTTGGGATGCCTGGGCGGCTCAGTTGGTTAAGCAGCTGCCTTCGGCTCAGGTCATGATCCCAGTGTCCTGGGATTGAGTCCCACATCAGGTTCCTTGCTCAGCAGGGACCCTGCTTCTTCCTCTGCCTCTGCCTGCCACTTTGTCTGCCTGTGCTCGCTCTCTTTCTCTCTGACAAATAAATAAATAAAATCTTAAAAAAAAAAAAAAAAGATATGAAAACTTTTGCTGGCTTTTCTAAGTGGGAGCTCAAATGTTAGATCTGCAAAAGAATACCTTCACTATTCTCTGAGAAGCATTTCTTTTCAAACGATTGGCAAAAAGTAAAACTAAATAATTATAATAAACCCGAGATATTATTAAAACTAATCTCATTTCACATTTTAAGGTCATAGCTATTTCAACAACATAAGAACTCTCATAATGTATTTGTCAGCATCTTTTCCTTCACCCAGGGGGAAAAAAAAAGGATAGATACACCACGAGCACAGAAAAGCACAATCTAAGTAGTCTTTTTTTTCTGATATGATTTAAGGCTGAAATACAGTCACTAAGTTGATGGAATTATTTTATATTATTTATATGACTTTGTATGGAATATGTTGTCTAATTTTGTGTATCATTAAGTTCTTACCTAGACTCTGTGAGCCTGGTACAAGATACCACAAACACAAAGGCAAAGAGAAACGTTAACATGATGTGGAGTTAAACAAACATCTGAATTTTTGGATTTTTGAACGCCCAATGTGAGTTTTTGTTATTTAGAAAGAATACCATTTAAAAAATATATATACATTTCAGCTCAAGGAAATGAATTATGTGGCAGGGACGTTTGCTATTTGTGCACATGTATGCACGTGCGTGTGCGTGCGTGCGTACACACACACACACACACAACCAATGTTTTGAATCTAAGGCAACATTAAGATTTATATGAAAGCCTCAAGCTGTTAAAGATAAGGAAGTGGTTTCTATAGGTTCAATACTATCCCAAATCAAAGGTAGTATTGGCATTCCAGACAAACCCCAAAGTTTCTATTGTTAGATTTTCATTTATTGACTGACCCATTAAAATACTGATTTGCAGGTGCATATTGTTAGATAAAGTTGTCATGTAGACTTGGCTTTAGTCTGGTCTTTCCAGAAATGTCAAGAATTAAATTTGTCTGCAAACCATTTAAAAAACAAACTAAACAAAACAAACTTTCCAAGTAATTTCACATAAAAGTTCATCTCTAATCTATTTAATGTTACCTGAGTAAACTCTAGATTTTTTAGGTTTGCACAAATGTTTGCTAATTTCTTTATGTATGTTTATATACTTTGTATCTGATTTAAATTGTCCTTTTGGGAAATAATTTAATATGTTTTCTTCTCATTTCAAAATATATCCACTTTAAACTTTTTGGAGTATGAAATATAAACACAATGATAAAAATGAAAATCATTAATTGCCTGGATAAAATAATACAGAAAAGAAAACAATGCATAGTTTCTTAAAATCAATGATAAAATACCCTATTCCTGAAAGTTTTTTTCATCTACATTAGTGAGATGTTACCAATATTCACCTACACTGGACAATATGAATTTGGTCCAGTCTTGCTCATCATGCAATTTTTATATTTTATTTTATTTTATTAAAAATGCTTTTTTATAAAAACAAACACATGATCAGGTACTTAACAGGAGTTAAAAGCAAGGCAAAAATATAAAGCAAGTATAATAAGCTAATAGAGATCTGTTTTGCCTTAAAAATTCTACACTTAATCATTGCTAAAAACCTCCCTGGGAGACATCATTAAGGAATTAAACAAACCAAGAAGGACTATTCAGTTTTACTATTAAGATAAGGAAACATGTCAGAATGCGCATAACTCAAACTTACATTTCTTTTTCTTTCTTTTTTTTTTTTTAAGATTTTATTTATTTATTTTGACAGAGGGAGAGAGATCACAGATAGGCGGAGAGGCAGGCAGAGAGAGAGGGGGAAGCAGGCTCTCTGCTGAGCAGACAGCCCAATGCGGGGCTTGATTCCAGGACCCCAGGATCATGACCTGAGCTGAAGGCAGAAGCTTAACCCACTGAGCTACCCAGGCACCCCTACATTTATTTTTCTGTAAAGGAAAATCTTAACAGTATTTTTCTACCTAGAGATTTTTAGAAAAAAAATCAAAACAACCCCCCAAAACAAAGAATTCTTTGACTTAATCTGCTAAAATTTCAAATCATTCATCAGAAAATTTATAGAAATATTACATTTATTTGTATTTTATCCCTCATGATAAAATAGTCTTTCATATGAGGATATATACAAGTACTTTTTTTGCTGTTTTTGATTTTGGGGCCTACTGTGAGAAAACATAAAGCATCTACCATTCCTGTCTACACACCCATGTGTTCTTATTTCATGAAAATAGTCTATTCTGCAAAGAAAATTTTACTTCAGAGCATTAGGGGGCAATAAAGGTGTATTTTTATTCTAATACCCTAATAAAGCAAATTGTATGTAATTAGATTTCAAAATGTGGTTAAACATGTCCATGTAAACCTAATAAAATTTCATATCACATTCTTATTTACTGAAATAAAGATTTAAACTCCCAAAAGGATTTTGCAACACCTAAATGTGAAAATCCTTATTAGAATATAGTTAATTACATCCATATATTATTAAACACACACACAAACTTTTCCTGAATTTCTTAGCTATCCATGTAAACTTTTTTTTTTTTTTTTTTTAAATTCAACTTTCCAAATCACTTCTATTTAGTCTGGGGCTATCCTGCTGTCATATTTAACCAGTTGTTCACCCCCTTACCCCCCAACTCACATTAG
Source organism: Pteronura brasiliensis (assembly GCA_004024605.1). Lineage (NCBI taxonomy): Eukaryota > Metazoa > Chordata > Mammalia > Carnivora > Mustelidae > Pteronura > Pteronura brasiliensis. Next base: position 24,788 of record PJEN01016478.1, on the reverse strand, counting down.
CCCAGGCTTAAAAGTACTTCAGTCACAGAATAGTATCTCTGGTGTTGTTTCCAAGCCCCATAAAAGCGAGCTTTACCTTAATGGGATTTCAGGGATCAACTCCCACATTTTGACCCATCAGCACACTTCCTTCCTTGAATCTAACTCTTTTTAATCAGTCTTTCTCGAGGATAATTTCTATTGCGTCTGCTATTAAAAAAAAGAAGAAAGAAACAAATCAATATACATAAAGAGGTTTCATCAATCAAATTGATTACAGCTTACATTTATGCCCACTAAAAGTGGTAACATTGTTCTGCAACTCCAAGATGGACTATCAATGCTTCACACTGGAGATAGAGCCTGTGTGTGAGTGCTTGAGTGAAGGACACACATTTTGACAATGATTATACATTGAAGTTACCAAGACTTCTGGAACCAATGCTAATAAATATGCATTCACTTTTCCTGCAAGATTTTATGATTAAAAAAATACTGTCAATCCTTTCATCTTAAGACTCAGTATGAATCTGATGAAAACTGGCTAGAGGATGATGTGATTTACGTATCTATTTCTGGACTTAACATGAACAGTTCCTATTTCTAATACTTCAGACCCTTTGCTTCAATTCTTTTCATCTCAATTCCTTTCATTTTTGTTTTGTGGTATTGTCTTGTGTTTTTACAGGACACTCTATTAGACAGTTCTTTGCTATGCACAGATTTGTCTAAAAGTTTAGAATAAAGTTCAGACCTCTGGTATACACAGACATGATTATAATGGCAAGGAATTATCTATCCAGATATTTAATAGTGTATCTGTCTAACATAGCTACAACCATTTCAAGCTACCACATTATTCAAATAATGTTTTAGATTCTGTATTTCACACATAAGCACAATTAACTTCTGACAGTAAATTTTTAACTAATTACAATATATCCATTCATGCAAGATAATTGCCATATAAATGTTTAGTAGCCAATCTGGTGCCTTCGTTCATAATTAATATTATAAAATTGACATTAAATGCTTCTATACCACAGACATGGGCACAGAAAATTTTGATAAACATTTAATTATTTTTAAGTACACATTATAATTTGTACTATATAAAAGCATCTAAGAAGAAATAATGGACAGGTAAATGCAAGCAGGGAGCTAATTTTATATTAAAATATGTTTACTGTCTCTTAATGGACAAGCCATTATCAGCATATCAGCACCATGAATGACAGATATGGCATCTAGACTAAACTATAATTTATTTAGGATAATCTTTGTCTGCATATTTTACATTTATAACAAATAATCTGTTGCAGTTCTTTGAACGAATAAACCTCAGAATCTTAAAAATCTAGAACCAGAGAAGACTCAACATTATTTTGTTCAGTGCCATTATTTTATAAATAAACTAGAATAATTTTTAGTGATAGATTTAGACTAAGTATTAATCTTTATAACTCCCAGAGTCTATTCACACTATTCAATGTTGCCATTATAAAAAAATCATTTGGTAACTAATGTCTACTATTATCAGAAATTAAGAATATTTATACTTTAATTTATGTACTAAGATTATTATTCCCCTTAATTTATAGAATTGAGCTCTAAATAATAATGTTTTAGTTCTTTTTCACATTAGATAAGTTTAGACTAAATAAAACACAATTATTAGTATTATAATAAATTACAGTTTAATTGTAGGGCAAATTTCAAAACAGAGTTATATAAGAGAAAGTCTCATATTTTGGTTATGTGATTATTCTTAGATTTTCATAAGTGAAAATATTTAATCTATTTAATTGCTTGATTAGAATGCAAAATACAAAATACAAAGACTGTTATGCACATGTTCACAATTAATACTATATACTTATTCAGCTAAATATAATTTTGCAGTTCAAAATGAGGAGCAGTATAGTTTCAATTTCAAATATCAAGGTGATTAGTTTGATAATGAAATCTAACCTGTTGGCATCACTAAATCATTTGTTGAATTAAGTATGTAATACTTTTCTTGCAGCCAGTGCTAATTAAGTCATTGACTTGAATCCAATAAACTTTTTACTTATTTGTAATTTAGTTACTCATCTCTTTGGACCAGGTTTATACTTACTGTATATATTTATATTTAAACTTGTATGACCGTCTTAAGCATGGAGTCTCTTCCAATTACAAATATATGAAAATAAAAGGTAGAGCAAGGCATCTCTCCTTGACTCTAGTCTTTAAATTAAATAGTGAATGTAATGAAAAATGTATTCTGGATAGCAGCATGTTTTTAATTCTTCTAAGGAGACCAAGCATATTTCAGGAAGATGCACTGAGCTACAGTTGCTATAGGGTGCCTTATTTCAGGGTAAGTAATCAAAAAAGAAAACTATGTCATAATATCCTGGAAAAGAAAGTATTCATATTCATCTGAGAATAAGCAATATTATCTCGGAATATATTATACTTAGAATTATAAGTATAATATATTATACTTGTCTTTTGTTATATTACTTATTGACTACATAAGGGAAATAAATTATTTTCTTTAGTTTACAGTCCACATACTCTGTTTGTTACACTGACCACAGAGGTAGTGCAGGAAAATTAAATCATCAAAATTATGGGCCAAATAATGTCTAAAAATTGTATGGTATATACACAATTAATTGATCTCAGGAAATTAAAGTTTAAGTAAACCCTTGGTTATGGCAAAATTATTCACTATAATACTTTGAAAGTTTGAGATTATATTTATTGCATTACCTTTATAAACAACAAATATAGAGCTCTATAATCTAAATCATTTGAAGTATAATTTCACCTATTAATTTTGTCAGTAAATCTTTAAAGATGAATTTTTTAAATCTATTTATTTATTTATTTTGCATGAGCAAGGTGTTTGTTTGTTTGTTTGTTTAATTAATATATAATGTATCATTCGCCCCAGGGGGTACAGGTCTGTGAATTACCAGGTTTACACACTTTACAGCACTCATTATAGCACATACTCTCCCCAAAGTCCATAACCCCACCACCCTCTCCCTGCCCCCCTCCCCACCCCGTAACCTTCAGTTTGTTTTGTTAGATTAAGAGTCAAAGATGAATTTTTAAATTTAAGAGACTTATTCATCTCCAGATTAGCACAAAGGCAATACAATTCTAATATGAGAGAGTTGCATTAGAACAAAACTGGGCAGCGTATACACATGATAAATGCATTGAGAAAAGAAACAGTTCTATTTAGCTTTAAGGAAAATATTTATACCTCAAAAAGATTCAGAATCTATTACTGTGAACTAATTTAGACAATGTACCTTCAACTTCAGAGTTAATTAAAATTTATGTTCTTTATTATACTTATGTTTATTTTCATGCTGCACATGCACACATGCACACACACACACATTTTATTACAAAAGCAAGTTGAATATAATTGGAATAGATAAACATTTGGATTCCCATAGTAATGTCAATATAGTCTCAGCTAAATTTTAATACTTGTCATCTACATTATCCTAATATATTAAGAGTGCTACTGGTTATTGTTTTTTAAGTCCCTATGCTTTTCTTTAATTTTCACCAATTTTTTTTGAAGTTATTATTCCTTTTGTGAAAATTGAAGCTCAGATTAAGTAACATTCAGTTGGTACTAAATGAAAAATCCCTGTGTTGAAACCAGGTTTGTGTGAATATCCATGCTCTTTTAGCTGCATGTTGGGAACATTTTTTTAGGCTAGCACATTAATGTTTTATACTTTCCAAAAAATAATAAATATCTGTTATACATGCCACAGCTATTGTTCGGGATATGACTGCTAGAAGTCATCAAAAATATTTCTTATCACAACTGATTATATTTATAAAGACAGTGAATACTTTAAAGAGGAGGGAGTATTCTTTAAGGAGTATATTTGCAGTCTTTAAATTCTTCTTTTTAAACAAATAATAATTGTTGTGTTGCAGATGTCCTATATTAGATGGTGAATCATAAACAAAGCTATAAATGAGCTGCATAGGAAGACAGAGACCATACTCCTGACACTAGAGGTTATTACCATATTATGAAATTAACACTGCCATGATCTGTGGTTTCCTTAATTTAGCTGTTCCATGCACCTATCTCCTCTGATGGATGATTAATAAATTTAATTATATATTTTGATAATATAGTATTATAGTAAAATATATGGAGATCACAACCATAATTACTTGTGTAGTAAATAATATTATAATTGATTTCTGGTATGTCATATATCTAATATTCTTTTTACTTTTTGTTGCTTGCCTATTAAATAATGGCATAATTAATAATTACAGGAGTGACAGGTTAATTTTACTTTGAGGCAATTTACATATGAATCAAATCAGCAGTAGAAAAATTCCTAATAAACTTGTAACATTATACAAATAAGATATTTGGCATTATCTCTTTCATGACCTGTAAATTTTAATGAATGACAATATTTAATTAACATTTTCTCATTTTAAAAAAGAGTTTAACAAAATGGAAAATACATACACTGCCCATGCTATAGATCTAATCCATAAAAAAACTAATTTAAATTCAAAAACAACAAATTTCCCAATATCTTTGATTGCCATTTAAATGTTACAATTGCTCACACTGTCCATGGAAACTCTTTTTTAAAATTATAAATATAAAAGTAATATATAAACGTTAATTAAATATTAGATATTTACTCTTATTACTTGAACTCATATTTTCCACTCTGAGAACAATAACACTGTTTTGTGAACAGTAAATGTTCAATGAACATTGAATGAAGGAGACATTGCTAAATTAAAATGGATGACCTACTGGAGATACTAGAGAGGAAATAGTATATTATTTGAAACTGAGGACTTGGGATACAGTAAGCAAGATAAACCTCGTCCTATTACAGAAAACTTGGGTTAGATAATCTTAAAGATTATCCTTTTTTAAAAAAAAATTGTTTTTTTAAAAGTAGGAATAATATGAATATCGATTCTACTGTAGTGTTCCCAAGCTCTAGAGACACAAAATGGCTGCTCTATTTTCAGTGAAATACTGTATTGTTTGTAAACTGTCTTATGGGAAGTATTTTAAAACTGTTTTATTTTGATCCTAATGACTTAAGAAACTCAAGATTTAACTTTTAAACACTAGGTTGCAGTATCTTTGCATGCTCATATAATCATCTTATGAAATAGACTGTCTAACAGTAAACATTAGAATGATGCCTATCATCTTCAGGTCTGAACCATATAAGCTTCTTTGACTTGGCTACTATCAGAGGAAGATGCCAGGGAGGATGGAAAAGACTCCCCTCTCAATACTGACAGCGGGTTTTTCACTGACATTTTCACAGTATCTCTTTAGCTACAAACTCTAGTGCAGATTTCAGGCTTTTGGCTCAGAAGAATCTAGACCTGGAAAGTGAAGTAAGAGAGCAGAGTATAAAAATGTTGTTTGCTTCCTTCTTTTTAATAATGTCTCTTAGATAAGGAACTCAATAAACAATGTTTATGATACAAAGGAGACCAGAGACATCCTGATAGAAGCGATTTTGGGGCAGAAACAGAGATGCTACAATTACTTTACAAATTAAGGTTTGGGGAGCATTTAACAAATGTAATGATGATAACAGAAAACAGATGGTAGAAATATGGCTTTATGTTTTTCTGCTACCAGGAATAATCACAAATCTAAGGGTTTTAATGAAGATGTTGTGCATAAAACATGAAAACCTCAGAGAATGAAAAGAGTTTTTGCCTTTGAAGTTAGAAATTCCAATAATGAAAAGTAACTGGAGAGATGCATTGCAGGGATAGTCTTTAAAATGGTAACAAGCCTTGGAAATATCTAGGAAGTGGCTTTAATAGGAAATAGGAATTTAATAGTATAAAATTTAAGATTTCTATTTAAAAGCATAAATGGGGGCACCTGGTTGGCTCAGTGGGATAAAGCCTCTGCCTTCAGCTCGGGTCGTGATCCCAGGGTATGGGGATCGAGCCCCACATTGGGCTCTCTGCTCAGCAGGGAGCCTGCTTCCCCCTCTCTTTCTCTCTGCCTGCCTCTCTGCCTACTTGTGATCTCTGTCTACCAAATAAATAAATAAAATCTTTTAAAAAAATAAAAGCATAAATGATTGAATGTTTTGCCAAAAGACTAAAAATCAAATCTAGAATAGCTTTTTCCATCTATTTTTTTTTTTGAAATTTCACCAGACTCTTCTTTCTTTTTTTATGACATGCTGTTATACCCATGTTATAATTTTGAATTAAAGTTTATTTAATTGAATTAGGTTAATATTGAGCTAGTCCTAGATCACTGTTATCTATAACTGGAAGGAAAGCTAGACAATGAGGATTATGTTACCTTAAAGCAAAAAAACTTCTGATAATATGTACATTAAGTATTCTCATAAATACTTAAAGAAAAGGTAGGTCTGGAATCCTCAAGGCTATAGGCATTAATACCCTTATACAAATGTCCTGTGTTTTATGTCACTATATTTATTCATATATATAATGTTTCACTTTTGAACTGTTTTACCTTATATATTTCCAGACCCTTTTCATAGAAAGTACATTATAGAATAATCAGTTACAGAATAATTAGTGTTGAAAGTCTAATTTTATAAAGGTAATCTAAAGATATATGTACATTTACTTAATGGAATTTCCAGAAAGTCCTGTTTGTCAATATAATAAAATTAAAATTAAGACCATTTATAATTGAAACTTTTCACCAAAATATTATATTAGTGATAAAATATGAAATAAATTGAATGAAATTAAATAAGAGCTTAATATGACCAACACAAAACCTTTCTAACTAAATATGTGGTATCTAAATGTGGTTTTTGTACTTACAATGAATATAAATATTTTTATATTCACTTAGAGTGGCTCATAATAGATGGCTCATAATAGATCACTTTTCTTTTAAGAAATGTATTGTTTTTATTAGTAATTTTTCTTTTTTCATAAAAGGCAGTAACATTAAAATGTTTGAAAATAAGTTCTCATTTGTGTACCACTACCAAGTTTATTTTCTACCTGCTGTATTTCCAAAGTCAAAGCCATCATATTAAAATTTCCTCTATATTTTATAAATTTAACATATGTTGTTTCTGTAACTACAGATATTTTTACAACCTTATATCACTGAATTAAAATAAATGGAATCAATATTGTTGCCAAAAAATAAATGTCTTACATATATAATATTTATTTACTTATTCATTACAGAAATTAAATATAGAATTTTGAAGCTTGGAAACCAATAAATAAAATATCTGACTTAGTATCTGATAACCCTGAGAAAATTGACAAATGCTATGGAAAATTAAAAGTAAGTAGCTGATGAAGAAATAATTTACCAATGTACATCAAATCCTCAGACATTATGTATAGAAAATTTAAATACAAACCTCCATACTATAAGTTAATAAACAAGATGAGCTTTTCGATATAGATGGAATAAAAACAGTATTTCATAACATTTCCAGCACATGAAATCCAGAAAATATTAAGACAATGGTAAGTTTACAAGACTAAAATCCCTGGGTAGCTTAGAGGCATCTACAAAACATCTGTAGAGGAGCCTGCAGGGATTGGGTTCATTTTTAGATAATGCATCAATCAATATTCTTTACATCATCTTACAAATTACTAAAATATTTTTGAAAAGACATATTGAGAAAATCACCATCCACAGCTCTTCTATGATAACAACACAGCTTGTGTTTGATGGGCATCACAAAGACTATGAAATCTCACCTTCCTCTCTTACCCACAACAAATAAATAAACATTTAAAAATAATTCTATTAAAGTTGAAAATAAAACTACCTTATGAATCAACAATTACACTACTAGGTATTTGCCCAAAGGATACAAAAATACTGATTCAAAGGGGCACATGCACCCCTGATATTTATAGCAGCATTATCAACAACAGCCAAATTATGGAAAGAGTCCAAATGTCCATCAACTGATGAATGGATAAAGAAGATGTGGTATATAGAATATTACTCAGCCATCAAAAGAATGAAATCTTTCCATTTACAATGATGTGGATGGAGCTACAGTGTATTATGCTAAACAAAATAAGGCAGTCAAAGTTCCACTCATATGTGGAATTTAATATACAAAACAGATGAGCATAGGGGAAGGAAAAAAAAAGAGAAAGAAGCAAAAGATAAGAGACTCTTTTTAACTATAGAGAGCAAACTGAGGGTTGCTGGAGGGGAGGTGGGCAGGGGATAGGCTAAATAGTTGATGGGTATTAAGACAGGCACTTGTGATGAGCACTGAGTATTAGACGTAAGTGATAAATCACTAAATTCTACTCCTGAAACCAGTATTATACTATATATTAACTAACTAGAATTTAAATACAAATTTTAAAGAAAAAAAATAAAAATAATCCTATTGAGACTCTTACCCAGCTTTTCAACTTGGTGTTCCTACAGAGAGCAGCTCTAAGAACACAACATGATTTGGGAGGTCTAAACTCACAATCCTTACAATAGTAAGGATTAAAGGCCACATCAATAAATTAGCAGAATTTATAAATAAAACTGCCATTAGATGGTTCACTTTAACAACAATTGTGAAATAGATGAAAAACAGTGAGCTATGCAAATGTTGTTTTGCAGTGGTCTCAGTCTCTCTTGTGCTCTCCCTTTCCTACCCTTTCTGCTCTCACACCAAGCTCTGTAGGCAAATCTGCTTACATTTTTCAGGTCCTAACTTGACCCTAGTTCTAGCACTAACTGGACCCATAACATTCACCAGTCCATTAATAATTAACAACCCACTGCAAGTAACTGAGTCTTAAAAAAAAAAAAAATCCTAAAACAGAAAACACTTGTTAATAATGTCATGAATATTGGAATTTCAGGTTAAAAAAAAAAAAATCATAGGGATTAAGAAGCCAGATTATCTCCAAAGTCTTCCAAGCTTGCAGTTCTTTTGAAAATTTTTTACTTTTACTTTTTTTTCTCTTTTTTAAGAGTAACAAGAAAGTGAGATTTAAAATGGAATTGGGGTAGGGAACCTGGGATGGCTCAGTCTGTTAAGCATCCAACTTGATTTTGGCTTAGGTCATGATCTCAAGTCCTGAGAATGAGCCACAGGGCTCTGGGATTAGCAAGAAACTGCTTCTTTCCTTCTCCCTCTGCCCCTCCCCTCATTCATGTGCTCTTTCTCTCTCTCTCAAATAAATAAATAAATCTTTAAACACACACACAAACACACACACACACACACACAAAATTGAATTGGGATGGAATTTTGGAGAAGTGAAAAAGTATAAATTCTGCTTTGGAGTAGCCACAGGCCCCAAACTATAACCATAATAAATAATGCCCGTGGGGAGGTTTGGGTGAGAAAAGTTGACAAAAGTGATCATGAAGTAGTGAGGCTAAGCAGAAAAGCCAATTAGAAAACTACTCAGAAAACAAAAAACTAGGATATCTCATATATGCTCTGGGGGAGGACTAGATCAGGCTAATTTGAAAAATAATAATAAAGCAGAATAGAAAAGACCTTGGTGATCTATGAGAGGGCACCAGCAGGAATGTAGCCCATAGGAACTATCAAGTCTTCTTTTAGGGCTATCTTTACAGAAGTAAAGATATTCACCAACCATGAATGCTTTTCTATCCTAAAAAACCCACTACCACAAAACCAGTGCTTCAAATGCCCATTTATTGTCTCACCCTTGCTGTAAGTTAGAAGTCCAGGCACAGATTTCCAGGATTTTCTGCTCCTAGTTTCACAAGGCAAAAGTAAAGAAGTCAGCTGAAAGGTGTTCTCATCTTGAAGTTCAGCTAGAAATGGATCTGTTTCTAAGCTCCAAGATTGTTGGCACAAATTTTTCCTTATGGCTGTAGATTTCATGGCAGTTTCCTTCTTCACGGCTATCAGGGGAATCATCTGCTCTCTTAGGCTTACATAACCCAACATAATTGTAGAAATGACTCTCTTATTACCTTTGACTAAACAAATCAGGTGTTGTCAATCCAGTCACCTTTGCCATATTCTTAGGTCTAGAAACAAGTTACTTCAGAGGAGGGAACTATACAGAAATGTGGGTCACTTGTAGTCATCTTAGAATTCGGCCCACTTAAAGGTTGTATCACTTTCCAGAGAAAAATCCATCAATGCCACCCTGAAGAAGAAAGAGAAACAATTTCATAAGTTACTGTTTTGGGACAAGTTATCTCCAACATTTATATGTTGAAGTCCTAACCCCCAGTGCCTCAGAATATAGCTATATTTGGAGATAGGTAATTAAGGTAAAATGAGGTTATTTGGGTGGGCCTTAATCTAATGGTTGTGTCCTAATAGAAAGAGGAAATTTGGACACAGATACAGGAAAAGACTATGTAAAGATACAGAGAACATCGCCTTCTACAAGCCAAGGAGAGAGAGGCCTCAGAAAAAAATCAACCTTGCCAACACCTTGGTTTCAGACTTATGGACTGCAGAATTATAAGAAAATAAATTTTTGTTGTCCAAGACATCTAGTCTGTGGTACTTCATTATGGCAGCTCTAGAAAACTAATACAATCAGTTTCTAATGTGCCAGTTTTGTCATATTTTATAGGAAGGCAGTTTTCCATAGTAGCAAGTTCACGTATAATGGGACATGATAATACATCATGGCTGACCTCTATATTGAATGTGGCTTCACTCAATTTTCTCTTAATTGGCCAGATTAAAATATTCAATAAGATACAATTTTCATCAGTATGTGGAAATAACTGTATCTTTAAAGACTTTTTACTGAACAAATGTACAAATATGATCATTTAAAATGAACACAACACTTGACCCATTAATTACACATTGTTTATTTATTGAGTAGTTAAACTACTAGGCTGTTTGAGGTGCTTAGGATATATCAGGAAATATAACAGACAAAAGTTCCCATTGTTCTAAATCTCATAACCTAATGAGAAGAGAGAGAAAAACTATTAAACAAATTGGTAAATTATAAAGTTTTTGGTTGGAAGGTGATAACTGCTGTGCAAAAATTTAAAAAAAAAATTAAAAAAAAATAGGAGAATGTGGATCAGGAATTAAGACTGAAGAGCTGGAAACTTTTCATGTGGATGGTGTTCAGAGCAAGACTGAAAAGTTGGTATTTGAAAACAGATTTACAAAGAGAAAGGTGGTAACCTTCCACCATATATAAGGAAACAGTCACAGCTGTCGTCTGACATACCTGAGAAACAGCAAGAAAGTTCCTGTCCCAATAAGAACAAGTCCCAAATGAGAATAAGACTTATGGGTCATGCCATCTGAATAAAATGGGAAGACTTCAGAAGATTTTGAACAGAGAGGTGATATATTGGGAATTAGATAAAGTTTAGATTGTAGGGGAATAAGGTACTATTTGAGAGGGTTTATAGCAATGATCTAGGTGAGAGAGGGTGGTGGCTTGGAGAGCGGGAAGCAGTATAAGTGTTCAGAGGGAATATGGTCTGAATATATTTTAAAGCAATAGATAATAGTATGTTTTTTTCCTCCAAATTTATCCTCAAATAGACTAGCAAAAGTGAATGAAGATGTATGTAAAATGATATGCACTAGATAATGTTTAGTAAAAGAAAACAACTGGAAATAGCCCAATGCCTACCAAACTATATCTATTTTTTAAAGATTCTGCTAGATCAGTAAAATAAAATTTAATAGTCATTAAAAAATAAGGTAGACATATAGGTGTTAAAATGAAAATATGCACTAGGAATTTTCATAAATGAAAACTGTGGAACAGTTGTACACTATGATTTGTTTAAAAATAAAAAGACTATACAAATATAGAAGCTTGTATTATGGTTAGAAGTCTCTTAAGCTAATTAACATGAGAATAGAATTAAATTTAGGAGAGGGAGAGAGGGTGTTACTTTTTATTTTTATATCTTTTGCTACAGTTTGAGTTCTACAAACTAGTATGTGTTAATTTGCTAATGATACTTCTTATTATATGCAAATTTTTGAAGGAACAAATTATACATAAATCTTCTCCCCAAATGAGAACCTTTGACCTTACCTTACAAATAAAGCTCATAGAGGTAAGCAGGAGACCAAGGATCATCCTAAAAATGAGTACTGATGTCAGTTACCAAACTTTAAATCGCATCACCGAAAATAAAAGTATTGGCAGTGTTAATGTTAGAAAAAGGCACTATGTAAAAGCAAAAGTGAAATAAAACCAATCAGTGTTTGGTTTTGCTTATTCATTGTGTAAAGAAGCCTGGTGAGCTGCTACCAGCTGTAAATATAGCGTATCTTTGGCTTTCACAGTTGTGTAGTGGCTGCATATTAGAGCTATCTAGAATAAAATTATTTAAATGAGTAAAGTATTTAACAGAAATTTTCCTCCATAAATTGATGGTGCTTCTGCCACTTTTCCCCCCCTCTAGGCTTCTTCTCCATCAGTTCCAGACTTACGGCTTTTTATTTCAGGCTGGCAGCCTGCACTTACTTTCCCTTCTGTTTTTCAAGCTACTGCTCCCTTTCTCCAAATAGGCTGTCCAGAAATTTCTGAAGGACATAATTTTCTCCTAGGTTTACAACATCTCACTTCTAGGTAACTATAGAAAGACTTATTTGCTACTTCTCAGTTTTGCTTTGCCTTTCTTAAGTCCATTAATAGCACTGTCTCTGATTACTCTTTCAACAATAAACATTAAAAAAAGATGCTATGAAGGAAATAAAAAGACAGCTAGTTTGCAATCACTTTGCACTGTATAGAAACATTGAATCGCTAATTTGTACACCTGAAAAAAAATTGTATGTCAACTATACTTAAAAAAAAAAAAAAAAAAAAGAAGCCACAGAAATTTGTGATCAATTTGACCTCGTGTATTAGTTTGCTTAAAGTTCTGTTCAATACCACAGATTGGGGGGTGTTAACAACAGAAATTTATTTTCTCAAAATTCTAGAGGTTAGAAGTCTGAGATCAAGTTATAGGCAAAATTGCTTCCTTCTGAGAACCCTGAGGGAAGTACCTGTTTCAGGTCATTCTCCTTGGCTTATGAATGGCTGTCTTCTCCCTGTGCCTTCACATAATCTTCTTTTTTTATGTGTCTGTGTCCAAATATCTTCATCTTCTTATAAGAGCATCACTTGTACTGGATTATGACCCATTCAATAACCTTATTTTTACTTCATTACTTCCTTAAAGACCTATTTCCGACAGTCAACAAAACAAGGAGGCAACCCATGGATGGGAAAAGATATTTGCAAATGACACTACAGACAAAGGGCTGATATCCAAGATCTATAAAAACTCCTCAAACTCAACATACACAAAACAGATAATCAAGTAAAAAACGAGCAGAAAATATGAACAGACACTTCTCCAATGAAGACATACAAATGACTAGCAGACACAAGAAAAAATGTTCATCATCATTAGCCTTCAGGGAAATTCAAATCAAAACCACATTCTGTTAGAATGGCAAAGATTAACAAGGAAGGAAACAACAAATGTTGGAGAGGATGTGGAGAAAGGTGAACCCTCTTACACTGTTGGTGGGAATGCAAGTTGGTGCAGCCATTTTGGAAAACAGTGTGGATATTCCTCAAAAAAGTTAAAATTAGGACTACCTTATGATCCTGCAATTGCATTACTGGATTTTTACCCCAAAGATACAGATTTAGTGAAAACAGGAGCCATATGTACCCCAATGTTCATAGTAGCAATGTCCACAATAGCCAAACTGTGGAAAGAGCCAATATGCCCTTCAACAGATGGATAGATAAAGAAGATATGGTCCATATATACAATTGGATATTACTCACCCATCAGAAAGGATGAATACCCAACTTTTGCATCAATCTGGATGGGACTGGAGTAGATTATGCTGAGTGAAATAAGTCAAATAGTGAAAGTCAATTATCATATGGTTTGACTTACTTGTGGAAAATAAGGAATAACATGGAGGACATTAGGAGAAGGAAAGGAAAAGTAAACTGGGGGAAATCAGAAGGGGAGATAATCCATGAGAGACTATTGACTCTGAGAAACAAACTGAGGGTTTTAGAGGGGAGGGGGCCAGGGAGATGGGTGAGCCTGGTGGTGGGTGTTATGGAGGGCACACATTGCATGGAGCACTGGATGGTATACATAAACAATGAATCTTGGAACATTGCATCAAGAACTAATGATGTATTTTTATGGTGACTAACAACACAATAAAAAAAAAGTCCCTTTTCTTAAATAAATGGTAGTATACCTATAAAAATAAATAAATAAATAAATATATATATATGTATATATATGTATATATATATATATATATATATATATATAAATACCTATTTCCAAATATAGTCACATTCTGAGATACTAAGGGTTAGGATTTTAGCATATGAATTTTGGAATTAGCACAATTCTGGCTGTAACACCTGGGTTCTACCCGCAGAATCAAATTTGCTACCACAAAATAGAAATGACATATTAGAGAAATTTTGGGGTGACATAACTCAGTAACTTCAAGCTAAGCCTACAATGGAGGAAATCTATTTATCTAGTGATCAGAGTTAGAATACCCAGACATATTCTAGCAATAAAGCCATGTTACTAGAGCATTAATTGATCAATTCAACACTTAATATGTGCCATATACATGCTTTCTTAACTTCAAAAATGGTGTCATCTCTTAGAATATGCAGTACTTTGGGAAAGTCTTGTTCTTTAGGAATTAGGTGGAAAAATGATATAAGATATATGGCACCAGCAAAATATGCACAATTTTAAGAATGTAATTTAGCTTTTACTTTTACCTATTCACAATCTCAAATATTTTATTTCTTCTTTAATTCCCTCAATTCAGATTCAATTTGTACCTTTCCTCCTTTCCATGAAATAGTTATCAATTCCTTCTCAATCTACAAGAAATTCCAATACTTTCAAGTGTTTAGTAATCTATCCAATTATTATTTTAAGGAAACTTTATGTCCTCCTATAATATTTGCTCTCATTTCCATTATTCACATTAATAGGGACATTGGAGATAAGTTGTATTAGTTTCTTATTGTTGCTGTAACAAATTTTCACAAATTTTCACTTGTGATTAAAATTAACATGAAATTTATTTTCTTACAATTCTCAAAGTTAGAAGTCCAAAATGGACCTCACTGGGTTAAAATCAAGTTGTCAGCAAAACTGTGTTTCTTTTGCAGTTTGTAGGGGAGAATCCATGTCCTTGCCTTTCCTGGCTTGTAGAAGTTGCTTGGTTCTCCTTCCAACTTCAAAGCCAGCAATAGCTGTTGAATCTTTCTTATGCTGCATCATTCTGACATTGAATCTCCTATCAACCTCTTGAAAATACAATACACCAACCCAGATAACTCAGGATAACCTCCCCAACTCAAAGTCAGCTGATTAGCAACCATTATTCCATCTGCCTCTTCAAATTTTCCTTGTCATGTAACATTAACACACTCAGAGGTTCTGGTGATTAAGATGTGTATATCTTTGGGAGCAGGGATGGGATCACCCTCCTACTAAGGTTGTGAACCAAGGACTATCTGATTACAGATCATAGGGACAGACAATGTTAAACACTGTGAGTAAAGAGTTAGTACTTACTAATTGGGTGTTATTATTGTTGTCATTATCCTTATTATAGTGTGAGGTGGATCTGCACTAGGTAGTGGAGATTTGACAAGATGGTCAGAATTTAATTAGATGGTCACCATTGAGTCATCCACCAGTTCCAAGAGTCTGGCTATGCAGCTACATAAGACAGGGGAAGCAGCATTTGGACAAAATGATTCAAACTATAAAGAACCAAAGATGGTCTGAAATTTTGAGCCAATGCTTCACTACAGACAAACATGTAGAACAGTAAATATAGGCATCATCTACAAATAGCAACTACTAAATATAGGGCAGTTTTTGCATGATGAAGTCTAGAAGATCCCTTAACACATGCTATGGCAGTGCTGAACATGGAGGGCACATAAGCAGATTGAACTTCACTATTCACCATGGTTTTCTGCACCACTCCATACACAGAATTAGGTGCTTGATTGTCATGAACACTGGGTGGCTGGTGGTTGATATTCAGGTGTGGGTCCTGGTACCCAGAAGGTGACAGTGGAGTTCCTGAGGCACAACTTTCTATCTCTTAGTAGAGCATTCATAGTTAAAATTCAAAACCTCTGTTTTTATCCATTTGCCATAGCTCTGGGCTTTTGCCCACTCTACTACCATTCTGGACTATTTTTAGAGTCTCACCACAAATGAATTGACTCTCCAGAAAATGAAAGTCCAGATGATATCAATAATCATAAAATTCAATCAAGGATATCATTTTGGATTGATTTTTAAAAAATTCTATAGTTTGCTTTGTTTATTCTTCTTTGAAGATATGGATATCTTTTAATTTTAATTTTAATTTTAATTTTAATTTAAAAAATCACTGAATTCTCTCCTGTAGCATTTTTTTTAAATTTAGCATACTACTTTTGTAGTGGATTATGAAAAGTTTGAAGTGGGTATACAAGTATAAAACTATTATAAATTGAAAAGAACAGTTAAAACTTGGAAAAACCAAGTAAAAGAAAACTTATTCACAGCATTTCTAAAACACTCTTTTTATCCTAGCAGTTGGTGAATTGTTGCTTATTCAAACAATCTACAGAAAAAAATTCCATTTTTTGCTTGAAAAGTGTGAGAAATTCTAGCCCGAAAAGGTACTTGTCATGAAGTTACATACAAATGAAAATATGAGCTAAGAATAACAGTACCATCTGAACCATAATTATAGTAGAGTGTTAAAATCTGAATCTACAGTAACTTTCTAGAAATAATTATTTTTTTAAGAAGTGAAAACTACTTTTAATATTTTAAAACTAGCCTAACTCTTAAGGAATATTATGATGCCAACTCTTTTAATATTACTTTTCCTGAAGTTGTTTTATTTTAAATTTATGAGCAAGAGTTGAGCCAAACTGAGCAAAAATTATAGGAATATGTGAATTACAAATACAAAGTTAATTTTAAAGGCATTTGAAATGTTTAAAGTTCTAAACTTACCAATAACTTAGGTCACTGGCAATGCCTTTAATACATATATAGAAAAAATTTTTCACCAACCAAGTATCTTTTTCACCAAAAACCTTAAAATAATTATATGAGGTAGATCTTTTGCTTTACAAATTAGGAAATGAGTTCAGAAAGAATAAACATTAATCTTATTTAAACTTGATGTTTTAGAAAACATTTGGACACTTTATGATTATTTTAAATAGTTTTAGAAAAGGTTTTCTATGGCTAAGAAATACGGAGAAGAAAAAAAAAAGTAAAAGAAAAACACCAAAATTTTGGCCTTAGAGAGAAATGTGTATAAAGAAGAAAATTAAAAGAACAAATAAAAGATAATTTTATAATTTAAAGTTTGAGGTGAACACACCTACTGTTAATCCAGCTCAGTTACCACTGTTTCTATTATCTGGTCCTTTATATTCAGACTGAACTACAGCCTTTAACTTTTAAAGAGAGCAACATGGATGGTTCCTGCATTTTACTTAGTTGGGTGTTTCTAACTTTGTCGGAGCCAATTCCAACTGACTATGCGCAGTTGATTCCCAAAGAATTACATGTGTGATAGAGCTATATAAAAATGTCAGTAGATGTGCACAACTATAAGTTAACCCAAAACTGAAGCCTCTGTTAATCTCCTAAAATGAAATAGGCAAGGATAATAATTAATAGAAATGCATATTCTTGGGGTGCCTGGGTGGTTCAGTGGGTTAAAGCCTCTGCCTTTAGCTCAGATAATGATCCCAGGGTCCTGGGATCAAGTCCCACATCGGGCTCTCTGCTCAACAGGGAGCCTGCTTCCTCCTCTCTCTCTCTTCCTGCCTCTCTGCCTACTTGTGATCTCTGTCAAATAAATAAATAAATTCTTAAAAAAAAAAAAGAAATGCATATTCTTAGGAGAATTCCACTCACAATTTTTATGTTCAAATTCTCATCAAAGTCAGGTATATTTACTTAATTAGTATACTTCTTGTATTCATTAGGAATAATTTCCTGTCATTTTCTTCATATCATTTAACCATTTTCAACCTCAAAGGTGTATTTAGCACTGTATGATTACTTCATATTGATCATATTTTTTTCAGTGTATCTTAGGTTTGCCATTTGCACCTGCCGGGTAGTATTTAGTAATTTAAAGCCTCACTAGTGCAGAACTTTTGCTTCTATATGAAAACATTCAAATTAGTTGCACCTTTTGATATTCATTTTTTTAAAGATTTTATTCATTTATTTATTTGAGATAGAGAGAGAGAGAATGAGAGAGAGAGAGAGCATGAGAGGAGAGAGGTCAGTGGGAGAAGCAGACTTCCTGCTGAGCAGGGAGCCTAATGTGAGACTCAATCCTGGGACTCCAGGATCATGATCAGATCCAAAGGCAGTTGTTTAACCAACTGAGCCACCTAGGCATCCCTTGGTATTCATTTTTATTCAATATTTCATTCATTGTTACACTGAAATATTTATTACCTAATCACAGTAGATACATTAAAATCTTCAATGTTTGGACTATATAAAAAACCAAGGAGTCTCAACTCTGCCTGCACATTTGAATCATCTGGGGTTAAACCATTTAAAAGTATTAATTGCCCTGCCTTCACCCCAGAAAAATTGATTCAATTGTGGGCTGTGGCCCAAACATGGGTATTTCTATAGTCTTCACAGCTGATTATAAGAATATTAAGATTTGAGAACTGGAAACTTCACAAATTAATTTTACATGGAATAGGGATTAGGGCTTTCTTTTAAATTAATTCCACCACATTGTCTTTTGTACATTAAAATTTTTGATACAAGTCTCTAAATAATGTCTCATTTAGTTTTTCTGTCTTTAAATCTTTAATTTCTTTAAACAAAAATCTTAAAAAAAAAGTGTGTGTGTGTATATACACACACACACACTTTTTTTTTTAAAAGATTTTTGTTTATTTGACAGAAAGAGACAGCAAGAGAGGGAATACAAGCAGGGGGGAGTGGGAGAAGGAGAAGCGGGTCTCCTGCAGAGTAGGAAGCTCAATCCCAGGACTCTGGGACCATGACAGGAGCTGAAGGCAGACGCTTAACAACTGAGCCACCCAGGTTTCCCTCTGTCTATATTTTTAAAAGATTTTATTCATTTGTTTGAGATAGAAACACATATTATATGTTAATTAGTTGAGTTTAGATTAAAAAATAAAAATAAACAAGTAAAATAAAATAATAGAAAAATGGGCAAAAGACTGGAATAGACTCTTCAAAGAGGATATCCAAATGCACAATAAATATATTAAAAGGTGAAAAAATATAATGAAAATCCACAACATTCAAAAGCAATTTGCAATATTAAAACATAGTATGCAAAATTATTTGACTTTCCATAGCTATTCAAATGAAAATAATCCATATTATTTTCCCAGTACCCTGGGATCATGACTTGAGCCAAAGACAGCTGCTTAAGTGGCTGCAGCACCCAGGAACCCTCTCTGTATTTTCATAAAGCATCTTTAGTTTGTATATTCTCATAAAAATGAGAATACTGTTGAGTGATATTCTAAAATGATGTGTAAATTATTCAACATATTATCAATTCCATTATGACTATATTTGAAGTTTATATAATGTAAGTAGAGCCACAACAGAGGAACATTCTCAGTTATAATAACAATAACACAAAAAATACTTTCATTTAAGAGATAGTATAATCTAGTGATTTGGTTCATGATCTCCGGAGCTAGACTGTTCAAATGTCACATTTACTAGTAATGGGAATTTAGAATAGTTATTTAGCCAAAAAAATGGAGGTATGAATACTCAAAAATAGTTTTGAGCATTAAAGATTTTATAGGTAAGACAATTAGAACAGTACTTGGCCCATTATAGGTATTATAATAATTATTCATCCTATTTCAAATCTAAGCTATATTAGTATTAAAAACACCAATATGGTTTCTAGGATCATCTTTTTTCACCCTAGAGATATAAAATATGGGTCTGAGTACCAAAAGTTTGAAGTAGGAATAAACCTACTTACTATCACACTTAATGACCAATTTAGGAATTTATGACTCCTATTTCCACAGTCTTAGGCTATGTGGGTCTAGAAGTCCTGCTGACTTCTGAATTCCCATGAGGGGAAACAGAAAGAACTCCCTTAAACCTTAAGTCATGGCTACTGGCCTTTTGCCATTAGGGTTAATGTAGAGCATGGAAACAACAATAATACCTGGCTTGCTAAAATGTAACACAGAAGCCACTGGGGGCGAAGGTAAATTTTTAGAGAAGGGTGTGAACCTTTGGAATGCTTGGGCCTGCAGGACCACTTCACGGTTGGAATGCCACGGAGCCTTTGCCTTCAGTGAAGCTTTATCACCCCAAACAGCTGCCCTGTGATCCAACTGATGCATGCATTATCCTTTAGGCTAGAACATGCAGATTAGCCCATTATATCTTTTCCGTAAACAGATCCTCCTAGTTTCAGTAAGACCCCTTGTCACAATCAAGTGCTTGAGAAATAGTGATAAGGGTTTGTGATTATCCTGAAGAATCAATAAAAGTGGGAGCAAGAAAAGCAAAGGGTTTTTGTTTTTGTTTTGTTTTTTTTTAATCTCTGAGCATTGACTACCTTTCATTTTCTTCTCTTTCACAGCAAAGTTTGGAGTAATCTTTCCTCCCTCCGTATAGGGTTTGCTGGCCATTCCTTTTTTGCCTTGGGCTCTTTGTGCCAAGAGACCAGCAAGAAAGGAAAAGAAACCTATTGTGGCATGGGCAAAAGACTCAATTCTTCAGAAAGAGGTAAGGCTGCTGTTATAAAATGGAGTAGAAAATAACATGGTAACACATTTGGCTTCCAGATCATCACTAGGGCCTCTCTTGGGTTTCTGTTGTTGTTTGTTTGTTTGTTTGTTTTTATAGAAAAAGAAAACAATTTTATTGTTGAATAAGCATCAAACCAAATGTGAGGTGTATCACAGATGATCCACTAAGAAATTGCAAAGACAAAAATAAATCTCACCCTGTTATATAATCAAGCAGACACAACCCATTACAAAAATGTTCTCAAGGAAAACAATAACTAGTCCTCAATAACTAAGAGGTCTTGGCAGGACCATTGTCACAGATAGTTCATCCTAGATTCACCTGGTAATTGGAGTGACTGTCTGTGTTTTCTGTATATAAAAGAATAATAAAGTTCTCATATCTTTATGATAGGAGGTAGTTTTGCAATTTGGGGCAAGGAATCCACCAGACCGAGGCTTCCACTCACTCACAGAAACTGGGAATAAGAGTCTCTCTCTTCCTTGACATTTATATTCTGAACAGATGGCCCCCAGGTCCCTGAGAAAGCCATTGCTAGGTCATAAAGTTGGTGTTAGGGTACGGAGTCGACCACCCCTCAATTAGACAGAGAACACTCTCGATAATGCAAGTCACACAGCGAGGTCTATTTGACAAGCTAAAGCTTGGGCCCAAGTATACCCGGCACAGCAGAGTAGGGACTTGGACCCCGAGGCTAGTTAAGGCAGGGGTTTTTATGGGTCATTATAAGAGGCTTGGGGCGGGGGGAGGAGGAGAAGTTTCAGACTTTTCTGCAGTAGGCTGATTAGCTGTTGCCGGTCTGGTTACAGGGTTAGGTACTTTCTTGGAAGTGTTTACAGGGTTAGGTATGGCGGTTTTTCCTGGAAGTGTTTACAGGGTTAAGTATTCCTGTTACTAAAGCAGGGTGGGGGTCTCTGGATCTAAAGCAGGGTGGGGGTCCCTGGAACTAAAGTAAAGTACGGGAAAGTTCAGCCCTTGGGCCTGAGATGGCTGCCCAAGCTAAGATGGCTGTACTTAAGCTAACCCACTCTTACATTGGCAAGACCTATTTTAACTTTCAGAAGTTATGATATAAGTCATATATATATGACATGATTATTTATACACATTTAAGAGGAGGAAAAAACACAAGTTTTCTAAAGTAAATGCTTCGAGAGAAAGAAAAGCCTCTTATTTTAAACAGGGAGAATAAAACTTCTTTTAAATTTTTACTCGTCCTTGCAAATTAAATTTTAAAAGTTTTGCAGAAATAATTTTCAAACACTTTCCTCATTATAAGGAATCATCTTTTCTTACAGTGAAACTTGGAAAACTATGAGAAAATTCAGCTTGACCAACATACGGAACTTTGGAATGGGCAAGCGGCTCATAGAATACAGGATCTTAGAGAAATGTCAGCATCTCATACAGAGCTTTGAGTCTCACAGAGGTGCATAGAATGAACTAAAACCACGTCTTATTTTTCATAAAGAAGAAGTCAAATGCTATACTTTATTACTTAGATATAATTTCAGTCTTGTAGAAAAATTCCAAGAATTTACAAATAATTCCCCATGTCAGCATTTTATGTTTGCCTTCTCTCTTGCTCTCTTTTTCTAAGCTGTTTGAAAGCGCTTTGGAGACATGCTTTCTCTTTATTCCTAAACACTTGGGTTCTTTTTTTTTAATTTAAAAAGTACACCATTCTGAGCCTCTGAAAAGCATGGTGACTAAGGCCCACCAGAGATATAGATCATTCAGAGATGTAGGTCTTGGTTACCCTGCTACTCAAGTAACTTCACTGAGGAGTGTTGGGCCCATGGTCAAAGGAACGAGACTGATACAAAACGAAGGTCAAGCAAAGCTTTATTCCACGCCAAGAATCTTTATTTCACATCAAAGCTTTATTTCGCATCAAGAATCAAACTGACTGGCCAGGGACGTCTCTTGCAAAGAGGCAACCCCTCCCTGCCTTACAGACTAACTTTTATAGAGCAAAGGCCATGTGGTTGGGTCTGGCCACACACAGGTGGCCAATGAGATTGTAACACACAGAGAAAGCTGCTCAGTCATGCTAGGTCACACACGGGTGGCCAATTGAATTACAATTCACCCCATAATAGCTATTTGAACTAGCCTATCACCTTGGTCAGAATTGGCACCCAAAAGGTAGGGCCCACACTCCTTGGTAGCTAGGTAGCTAGGGAGACAGTATGCACGCTCCACCTGACCTGACTCAACCCTGCATTCGGGATGTTATTTCCACCTGACCTGACCCACCCTTGTATTCGGGCTTTGTTACCTGGGCCTGGTTTCCCAGACTTGCTTTTAAGTAAGTTCCCGGGGAGGAGGGGGAGAGGGTCAGTTTAAGTTTTACTGCATAAACAACAAAATGGCTGTTCAACCGATGTGGGGCCGCTCTGGCTAAATAGGCCCTTACAAGGAGAGATGCTATTCAGAGGTGATGGGAATCTAGAATGAGAAGTGGAAGAAGTAGACCAGCTGTAGTGGTGGAGACGGTAATTTTTTTTTTTTTTTTTAAGTTCCTCTTGTAAGGTTCTCCAAGAAAGGAAAACTACCAAAATCTTAGAGAACCAGGATGAATTTATTTTGTAGATGAGGTAAACTTACTTTGTGGTGAAAGTGGATATAAACCATGGAAAGAGTGGTCTTGTAGCCACTTCTGGAAAGAGTGGTTGGTCTCACCAGAAATAACAAAATGAAGACATTTGGGAGAGAAAGTGGTCCCCCTAGTAAACAAGAGGTATATTTTTGGGGTTCTTGGGTGGCTCAGTCAGTTAAGCATCTGACTCTCGTTTTTAGCTCAGATCTTGATTTCGTAGGTCCTGGGATCTATTCCCATGTTGGGCTCTGTGCTCAAAAGGAACTCTGCTTTCTCCTCCTCCCTCTCCCTTTGCCTCTCCCCCGCTCACACATACTCTCTCTCAAATAAGTAAATCTTTTTTTTTTTTTAAGAGATATTTTTTAAAAGTTGCTAGGCAAGCAAAAACAACAGATGTCCCCTGTAGTGAAGGATAGAAATATTGCTAATAGGACCAAAGCAAACTGCCAGATGTATAGGAATCCCCTGATTTATTGAAATGTCCTGGAATAAAGATGGAAAACAATAGCAAATAAATCTTAACCAGACTGGAATATTTATTATAAATAAAGATTTATGACTGCATTAATATTTTAAACCATTCATAATAATTTCTATGAACAGCTACCTAGAAACCTCATGACCAAGTAACAGATTAAGTATGACTGGGGTTTTTGTCATTTATTTAAGGAAACAGTTTAGCACATAAATTTTAAAAAACATTCATTTTTAAGCAGAGAACTTGAAGTATCAGTGATGCCAGAAAGCTTACTGCAAGAAAATTATTTTTTATGACAATTCTTTTTTTTTTTTAATTTTATTTTTTTTAAACATATATTTTTATCCCCAGGGGTACAGGTATGTGAATCGCCAGGTTTACACATTTCACAGCACTCACCATAGCACATACCCTCCCCAATGTCCATAAACTCAACCCCCTCTCCCAACACCCCTCCCCCCATCAATCCTCAGTTTGTTTTGTGAGGTTAAGAGTCACTTATGGTTTGTCTCCCTCCCAATCCCATCTTGTTTCATTTACTCTTCTCCTACCCCCTTAACCCCCCATGTTGCATCTCCTCTCCCTCATATCAGGGAGATCATATGATAATTGTCTTTCTCCGATTGACTTATTTCGCTAAGCATGATACCCTCTAGTTCCATCCACGTCGTCGCAAATGGAAAGATTTCATTTCTTTTG
Organism: Pteronura brasiliensis; assembly: GCA_004024605.1. NCBI lineage: Eukaryota > Metazoa > Chordata > Mammalia > Carnivora > Mustelidae > Pteronura > Pteronura brasiliensis. Next base: position 182 of record PJEN01016478.1, on the reverse strand, counting down.
ATGGCTGCATAGTATTCCATTGTGTATATATACCACCTCTTCTTTATCCATTCATTTGTTGATGGACATCTAGGTTCTTTCCAGAGTTTGGCTATTGTAGACATTGCTGCTATAAACATTCAGGTGCACGTGCCCCTTCGGATCACTACGTTTGTATCTTTAGGGTAAATACCCAGTAGTGC
>PJEN01016477.1:0-38759 GCA_004024605.1 Pteronura brasiliensis | reverse complement strand
CCACATCTTCCTTATCCATTCGTCTGTTGAAGGGCATCTTGGTTCTTTCCACAGTTTGGCGACCGTGGCCATTGCTGCTATGAACATTGGGGTACAGATGGCCCTTCTTTTCACTACATCTGTATCTTTGGGGTAAATACCCAGTAGTGCAATTGCAGGGTCATAGGGAAGCTCTATTTTTAATTTCTTGAGGAATCTCTACACTGTTCCCCAAAGTTGCTGCACCAACTTGCATTCCCACCAACAATGAAAGAGGGTTCCCCTTTCTCCACATCCCCTCCAACACATGTTGTTTCCTGTCTTGCTAATTTTGGCCATTCTAAGTGGTGTAAGGTGGTATCTTAATGTGGTTTTAATTTGAATCTCCCTGATGGCTAGTGATGATGAACATTTTTTTCATGTGTCTGATAGCCATTTGTATGTCTTCATTGGAGAAGTGTCTGCTCATATCTTCTGCCCATTTTATTATATGATTGTCTGTTTTGTGTGTGTTGAGTTTGAGGAGTTCTTTATAGATCCTGGATATCAACCTTTTGTCTGTACTGTCATTTGCAAATATCTTCTCCCATTCCGTGGGTTGCCTCTTTGTTTTGTTGACTGTTTCCTTTGCTGTGTAGAAGCTTCTACTTGATTTTTAGGCAGGATATCCCCTTTGAGTTTCTAGAAATGTATATGCATCTTCCCAGGCCCCCTTTATATCGCCTCCTCCCAGAAGCCTTCCTGAACCACTATAGCCCACGGTAACCTGACCCTCCTCTGAGCCTCCAGTTCACTCATCATCCCTTCATTTCTTTATAGAGCTCTATCTAACCTGTAAGTTCCTGGAGGATGAAGAAAGTGTCTTTGCATCTTTCACAACTGATTTTTTAGAATATATTAGATGTTGTGGACTGAATTTTGTCCCCCCACCCCCAATTCAAATGTGGAAGGGCTAACCCCTGTACATCTCAGAGTGTGTATTGAATGACAGAGTCTTTAAAGAGATAATTAAATACAGATCTTGAAGTGAGGTCATAAGGGTGGAGCCCAATCCAACATGACTAGGTCCTGAGAAGAAGGAGAGAGACAGGAGTGTGTGCACAGAGGAGAGGCCACAGCAAAGAGATGGCTGCGTGCAAGCCAAGGAGAGGGACCTCCAAAGAAACCAACCTGACACCTTGATCTTGGACCTCCAGCCTCTGAAAGTATGAGAAAATAAACTTCTGTTGCTTAAGGAAAGGAGGTAGAAGGAAGAGGGAGTAGATTCAGCCTTTAAGTTCTGAATTTGATAAGAACATTGATACTTTCTAGAAACTCCTAGAATCAAAGCTATGCATAACTGAATCAATTTAGAATGAGGCAGGTTGACCTCATGTTGAGGGACTTTGGAAGGAAGAGCCCTGGGGTTGAAGTGTAGCTCTGCCCTTGATGGACTATGTGTCACTTCAACTCCCTGGACCTTTGTTTTCTGATCTTTTTCCCTCAGATTTGAAACTTCTACTTGTCTAGTGTTGGCCCAGACTGCTGTGAGCATTACTGCATTAATGTGGATAGAACGTCTACCATGATTGGTCCATTCCTAGAGGCTGAATTAAATGGCAGCCACAGTTAAGAAGGCACCCAAGGTGGGAAGGAAACCATAAATTCTGGAGACATGAAGGAAGACGAGTGCTCAATATATGCTTCCTTGGAAGGTTCTGGGCCTGCATCTCTACTGAGGGCCTTCATCCATGTTGGGATGAGAGGCAGAAGTGGTGAGTCTTGACAAGGATTCTCCTTGGCCAAACTTTAGCCAGGCTCCCTTAGGCCCTTGATCTACTAGGTCCCATTCTGAGACCTTGTCCTCAAGAGCAAAAATCCTGCTACCTCAATGTAGTGAGACTCTCCTACCCTCAATGTCTGGTCACCCTGGATATTTGACCAAATCCCTCATCCCTCTTTATCCCCCCTCAGTGATATCAGATCACTGTGGCCTGCCTTTAGCCAGGATCCTATGTGGTCAGTTTAGCAAGAATCCCCCTATCCTTGGGACGCCTGGGTGTTTCAGTCAGTTAAGTGTCTGACTCTTGGTTTTGGCTCAGGTCATGCTCTCAGCGTCCTGAGATCGAGCCCTGTGTTGGGCTCCTTGCTCAGTGCAGAGTCTGCTTGTCCCTCTCCCTCCTCCTCTGCTGCTCCCCCTGCTCACACTCTCTCTTTCTCTCTCTCTCTCAAATAAATAAATAAAATCAATTTTTAAAAGGGGGGGGTAATGCCTGAGTGGCTCAGTTAATCATCAGACTCTTGATTTCAGCCCAGGTCATGATCTCAGGGTCATGAGATCAAGCCCTGTGTCAGTCCCCATGCTCAGCATGGAGTCCGCTTGAAAGTCTCTCTTTCCCTCTCCCTCTGCCCCTCCCCTTATTCAAACTCTCTAAATTAATTAATTAATTAATTAATTTTAAAAATCTTAAAAAGCAAAAACAAAAAGGATCCCCCTGCCCTCGTGGTAATTTTCTATCCACAGAACCCCCAAATCTGTTCCTTGGCTCTAAATCCCTACTTTTCCTTGCATTCAGAGTGGAGTCCTATCTCTCTCCCCTACTGCAAAACCCCATTGCAGCTGTCCTTTATTCACGAATAAAGTCCCGCCTCACTGTCTTTAAGAGGGTCAGAATAATATTTTCTAACCATCCAAAGCTCACCAAGTGGGCTTGAATAGAGTCTCCTTTTGGGGGCAGAAAGAATGTCCTGTTCATCTTCTGAACCCCAGTATCCATCACATGGCATTTCTGATAAACCAACCGTACTCATACCATCATAGCAGCTGGTAGGAGGAGGAAGAAGAGTAATTCCTACTGGGACTTGCTTTTCTGAACAATGTGCTGAATTGCCCTGGCAGCCCTGTCCAGAGACCACGCCTCAGGAAGGGTGCCTATCCCTGACTCCTGTCAATTCTGGACACGTCCCCACATCTCCCAATGCGAAGAGAGCGTGGGACACACATAGTTCGCCTCTGTATGTCTGATTTGTCAAAACACTTGCAGCTGGATGCCCAGGCCTCCCTAAAATAGTTCCTGATTGCCGTGCGCAGCAGAGAAGCTGCTGTGGAAATTCTCGGGTTGCCCGGAGAAGAGATTCCATCAGTCACGACAAAAGCCTGCGTTGTCCTCGACGCTTCGTCTTGAAATGATTACCTTCAGAGCCTCCTGCATCATGCTAATGAGCTCTTTTTCTGAAAGATCTCCATCTTGCAGACCACTGAGCTCTGAAGTCATGCTCACGGTAAGGACTATAAATCTTAGCCTGGTTTCGGTCAGGCTCTGAAAAAAAGCAGATCTGGAATAGAGCTAGCCAAGGTGGCAAATGGAACCTTTAAAACTACTTTCCGAATTTCAAAGGATTCTATAAGCCAGGAAGTTTTTCTCACCACATCCCTGTAAAATCCTCAGTCATGTTATGGGAGAAAAAATAATCATTTTTTAACACTGTTTTTCCTCTGTGACAGCACCTCGTGAAACAGGGATCAAAGCACAAAGAGGCTTGACCTTGCTTGTGACCATCCGTAAAAACTAGGAGTAGATAAGCATGATGATAGAGAAGCAGGGGTCCTGCATGGAAAGGAAGTTGGAGTTACCTGATTCTTGGCCCAGACATACTTGGGACTCCTTGTGTGACGTCAGTGAGGAAAAGCAGTCCCGACCCAGGTGGGACACCTTTGGTGAAGGTAAGTGGTACTCCACCGTGAGGAGGTCAGAACTCTTTAAAAAATTAACTCACTTTTTAAAGGAGAACCCAATGTGGGACACCTGGGTGGCTCAGTCGGCTAAGCATCCAACTTTTAGGTCATGGTCTCAGGGTTGTGAGATCGAGCCCCGCACTCGACTCCTCACTCAGCACAGATTCTGCTTGAGAACCTTTCCCCCTCCTTGTCCCAACCCCTCTGCTTCTTCTCCTTGGTGGATTCTATAGGTTTGCCATTCTAGGGAAACCAAAGGACGGGGAAGAACAGCTCTACAGCACACCTCACTAGTGCTCATTTCCAGCTCCCAACATGTCCCGCTCTTCCCTCTGATGTCTCCTGCTGATGCCCCTAACTGGGCCCCGGTTGGATCTTTCTGTGAACCTGGGCTCCATCCTGGCGCCTCTTGTAGCAAGAATAAAAGTCAAACACACCCAGTTAGGTTAGCGGACTCCACAGCCGCTGTCCCTGCTGCTGGCTCCTTGCTGCTTGCTCCTTGTTACTTGGGGAAAACCCAAGTAACCTGGGCACTCTTGGCTCCATGCCCACTTCCTATGTCAGGACAGCTCACCAATGAAAGCAGATACAATCTATGGCTCCCCTGGGCCTCCCAGTCTTGGCCCATTAGTCTGGACCAGGCCAAGGGCCAATGAAGTCTCCTGCCCTAGAGTAATGGCTCTCCACTAGAACCACCAATTCCCTGCCGTGGAAAACACCCTCCTTCACGGCAGAATGGGCCCCTGTCTTCAGGACCCACACAGTCGTCACAGATTAGGCACCTCAGAGCACATCTCAATGCACCAACTCATCACACCTGTGCTTGACACTGTGACAACCCTTCCTGGGAAGACCACAAGGTAAGACAGATGAGGTGAGGCTCCTCTGGAGAAAGATGGAGGGGGTCTTCCCAGCCTGCGCCTTAATCTTGCAGCAGCCTGTGGAGGGCCTCTGATTAGCACTCTAAAAGCCAACGATTCTAGCTCAAATTCTTCACTTTGGCAGAGGGAGAAAGTAAAACCCAGGAAAGAAAATGCCTGGCATGGGAAGACACGGGGGGTCAGTAGCCCAGTTTCCTGAAGTTGGCCGCTCGGATGTAAATGCCTCCTGCATGTCCTTCTAATGATATGACATCAGCACTCCTCCAGTGAGAAGGGTTTCTGTTCCCAGCCCAGAGGAGCACATGACATACATCCCTAGTAAGACTGACTCTTTAAACCAGCAGACCTTCACCAGAGGCCGTTTTCCCCTTCCCCGGGGGCAAATGTCTAGAGACATTCTTGTCATGACTATTCTCCACTGGCATTTGGTGGGCAGAGGCCTGGGATACTGCTTCCCACCCTGCGAGGGACAAGACAGCCCCTTGCGACAAAGAATCAGCCAAGCCCAAATGTTAACAGTGCTGGGCTTCAGAAGCCCTGCAGCAAACCATCACAGGGAAACGCCAGACAGAAGCAGGAAGGCACAAGGCTCTTGCCTTCAAGTCCCGCTACAGGGAAGACGTGGGTTCGTCCCACGGGTCTGAGAGGACAGCGCAAGGCTCCACAGCTACAAAAAGTCTTTGTGGCCTGCAGGCGAGGAACAGAGCAATGAAGATCTAATGAAAATCTTATCAAGGAAAAAGTGAAGGGTATCGATTAAATCTGTCACCTTGGAGTGTACGGAATAAATAAACATGCAGATAAGGACAGATATCCACCCAAATGAATATCGGAATTTTTCTGCCTCCTTTATCAGACGGAGCTCTAGAAGGGAACCCTGTTTCTAAGGCCCTGGCAATATTTTCTCATGACTTTCCGAAAGCTGTACCACATGAAACCCCCACGCTCCGTGTATGAGAGTAGCCGCCTCGCAGCCCTTGCCAGTGTTTTTTTGTCTTATCCTTAGTCTTTGTTTATTCAACAGGTTAAATAGTCCCCTTGAGGTTTTAATTAACTTTGGTAAGGCTAAGCTTGCTTTATTCGTTTATTAGCCATTTGCATTAATTTTCAGCGTATTTCCAGTTCATTGTGTTCATTAGAGTTTTAACATTTTCTTATTGATCAGTATAAATATTTCTATATAGAAATATATATTTTTATATCTATTTCTAAAATATATAAATATTTCTAATGGATGAGTCCTTTACCTTATTACCAGAAATATTTTTCATATTTTTAAAATAGTTTTCATTTGCCTTTTGAATTGTTTGTGATGTTTTAGTAGTAATGAAGATTCTTAAAAATTTTTATCTGGGAGGAACTGGCTGGTACACTCAATTAAGCATCTGACTCTTGATTTTGGCTCAGGTCATGATCTTGGGGACAAGAAATCTAGCCCTGCATGGGGCTCTGTGTTGGGCATGAAGACTGCTTAAGATTTTCTCTCTCTCTCTCTCTCTCTCTCTCTCTCTCCTCCCTCCCCACCCCCCGCCGCCCTGCCTGCCAACCAGTCTCTCTCTCTCAAAAAAATTTTTTTTTTATTTCATCAAACCATTCAATTATTTATGATTGAATGATCTTTATGATCTAGGGAGAGGGAATTCCTCTCTTAACATTCAGGTAACAATCAGGAAAATATTTTCCTATTTCAACCCTGGTGCTGTATTTATAGGTTGATATACATATAATTATAAATATTTTAAAGTCTCTATACGAAGCAGGAAGGGAAATGAAAACCTTATTGCTTAAGCAGAAGTCACAGAGATCTGAAAATAAAATGTTGACACCTTCTCATCTAAACGGAAGATGTCTTCCCTTCCTATTTATGACTTATTTTATGTACTCAGTAGACCTTTTTAATTAAAGAATTATAAGCATCTAAGACATGAAAAATATATACAAAATAATACAACAAACTCTTATATCTTAAGTGTAAGAAATAGAACCATCAATAGAGAGGCAAAGGCACCAGAGTCTACTCCTTGGCTGGGTCCCCTCCCTGCCCCTACTTCAAGAAACTACCATCCTGAACTTGACTTTATCATTTCCATGCATTTCTTTTCACTTTTACTACATAAACATGTATTTTTTAAAAATATTTTATTTATTTATTTGACAGACAAAGATCACAAGTAGGCAGAGGCAGGCAGAGGTGGGAGGGGAGAAGCAGGCTTCCTGCTGAGCAGAGAGCCCTACATGGACAGGGCTTGATCCCAGGACCCCGAGATCATGACCTGAGCTGAAGGCAGAGGCTTTAACCCACTGAGCCACCCAGGCGCCCCCGCATAACCATGTATTGCTAGGCAACATCTACTTCTTTGTGTTACATATACCCATATATACACACAGAGGTAGACACATATATATATTGTTTAATATTGTTTTCCTCCCTGACTTGTTCTTTTTTACTTAATATCATGCTTTGATGAGTCATCCATACTGATGCAGACGACACCAGGACATTCTTTTTTACTGATGCATTTTATATGTTTTTATGCATCTTCTTGTTCATGGGCATTCAGGCTTCTAGTTTTTCACCCCTTCACTTATTATGCTGCTGTTAATATCTTTGCATCTATGTCTCTCAAATAATCTGCAAGTGGTCATCAAGATTTCAATGGGATATTTTTAGAATTAGACATAATGATTTTATAGTTTATTGGAAAGAAAACACTTGAAAAATTCAAGGAAAATCAGAAAATCTGGAGGAAAATGGGGAAGATTAACATCCGATATTGAAATATTTTATGAAGCTACTGCCATCAAAACAACTTGGTGCTGGTTCAGGAATGGGCAGATCAACAGAACAGTTCAAAGAGCTTAGAAATAAATCCAAGTTCCTATGAAAATTTGTGCCATGTCAAAGGAGGTATCTTAAACCAGTGATAAAAATGATGATTTAATCAACAGCATTGGGACAACTTGCCAGCTATTTGATACATTTAGGCTGAATTCCTATCTCACTCTAATATTAAAATCAATTCCAATTGAATCAATAATATAAGAAAGAAAGGGGGGGGAGGGAGGGGTGAATGGCTGGGAGGGAGGGAGGGAAGGAAGGAAGAAAGAAAAGAAAGGAAAGAATGAGAATACAGGAAACAAAGAGAAGAAAGGAAGAGAAAAAGGGAAAAGGAGGGGAGGGGAGGGGAAGGGAAGAAGAGGGAAGAAAAAGGGAAGGGAAGAAAAAGGAGAGTGAAGGGAAGGAAAAAGGAAAGGAATGGAAGGAGAAAATATAAAGGAGAGAAAAGAATATGTTTATAATCTCAGAATTAAGAAAATCTTTCTAAGAAAGCTATGACAACAAGAAATCATTAAAAAAAAAAAAGAATACCAGCAAATTACATTTGGTAGAAATAAATAACTTTAAAATATCTGTGGGTATAGGACAGCCATAAAGTCAAAGACAAAGATCTATGGAAGGAAAGGTTTACAACTCAAATGACAGATACAGGGCAAATTTCCTTAATAAACAAAAAGCTCTTACAAACTAATATGGAAAACCTTAAACCCACAACAAAAAACCAAGTAACAGATTTCAGGGAGTGTGCACACACACATACACACATACACAATCTACGAATATATAAAGATGGTCAGCAGAACTCACAGTGAAAGAAATTCAATATATCTCTTTTTACCTGTTATGATAATGGCAAGGATTTAAAGGATGGATGGTATCCATTGTGGCAGAAGGTGTGCCACTATTAGACACAGGAGCCCTTGGAGCTTAAAGCCTATCACAGTCTCTCCCCTCCATTCTACACCAGCAGCAAAAATTGAAAAAATGAGTGTGTTTGCTTCAACTTTTTTGTTTTTAAAGATTTTATTTATTATTTATTTGACAGAGATGGGGAACAGCAGGCAGAGGGAAAAGTGGGCTCCCCACTGAGCAGGGAGCACAATGCGGGACTCGATTCCAACACCCTGGGATATGACCTGAGCCAAAGGCAGACGGTTAACTAACTGAGCCACCGAGGCGCCCTCAACTTTTTAAATTTTAAAAAAAATTTTTTTAGGATTATTTATTTATTTGACAGAGAGAGAGAGGTCACAAGTAGGCAGAGAGGCAGGCAGAGAGAGAGGGGGAAGCAGGCTCCCTGCCGAGGGTAGAGCCCGATGCGGGGCTCGATCCCAGGACCCTGAGACCATGACCCAAGCTGAAGGCAGAGGCTTAAACCACTGAGCCACCCAGGCACCCCGTGCCCTCAACTTTAGAGGCTTAGCGTGGAATATGCAGAAGTCTGGTCATGGAACGTTTACAACCTCAAGAAAAGTCCTCTGAGCAAAATAGGGTCTAGATTTTCTTAGAACCGGGAGGGAGACAAACCATAAGAGACTCTTACTGTCACAAAACAAACTGAGGGTGACCAGGGGAGGGGGGCTGGGAGAGGGTGGTGGGGTTATGGACATTGGGGAGGGTATGTGCTATGGTGAGTGCTGTGAAGTGTGTAAACCTGGCGATTCACAGACCTGTACCCCTGAGGCTAATAATACATTATAAATGTTTATTAAAAAAAATTAAAAATTTTAAAATTTTTTTAAAAAACTAATTCTGCTTGAAAATATTTTAAAAAAAAAAAACAGGGTGCCTGGGTGGCTCAGTGGGTTAAGCCTCTGCCTTCGGCTCAGGTCATGATCTCAGGGTCCTGGGATCAAGTCCCGCATCGGGCTCTCTGCCCAGCAGGGAGCCTGCTTCTCTCTCTGCCTGCCTCTCTGCCTACATGTGATCTCTCTCTCTGTCAAATAAATAAATAAAATCTTAAAAAAAAATACCATATGATTTCGCTTACATATGGAATCTAAAAAACAAAATAAATAAACAAATGGCAACAGAGTCATAAACACAGAACAATGGTAGTTGCCAGACCAGGAGGGAGTGTGGGGAAGGTGAGCAAAATAGGCGAAGGGGATTAAGAGGTACAAACTTCCAGTTATAAAGTAAGTAAGTCACAGAGATGAAAATACAACATAAGGAATATAGTCAATATTATTGTAATTACATTGCGTATTGACAGATGGTGACTACCCTTATGGTGAGCACTAAATAATGTACAGAATTGTCCAAACAATACACCATACACCTGAAACTAACATTGTATGTCCACCATATTTCTATAATAAAAATTTTTTAATAAAAATAAAGCATGCTATTCTTCTATGTGATAAAGAATTGGGAAATAAAACTACATAAATGCAGCTGCTTATTTTTGATAAAAGAAATAGAGGAAGACTAAACCAGAAACCAGTGAAATTAGGGGCGCCTGGGTTAAAGCCTCTGCCTTCGGCTCAGGTCATGACCCCAGGGTCCTGGGATCGAGCCCCGCATCGGGCTCTCTGCTCCGTGGGGAGCCTGCTTCCCCCTCTCTCTCTCTCTGCCTGCCTCTCTGCCTCCTTGTGATCTCTCTCTCTGGCAAATAAAAAAATAAAAAATAAAATCTTTAAAAAAAAAAGATTCAAAGGCGAAAAATACAGGTTAATATGCCTTCTCTCTCCTGATGATATGCCATTTTAACCGTGCTCATTTGGAGGAGGCTTAACTTTAGAAAATCTAAGGAAGATGAGCTTCTGTAAAATGTGAAAATGTCTCCCAGTGTCAGACACAGACCGGGACTTCGCAGGAACAAGGGAACGAAGAGGACGGGAGACGGGAGATGGTGACAGAGAGACGTGGTGCTTTCCAGTAACATCCGAGGCCGATTCTTGGCTGTGCAGTAAGCCCATTTGATGTCCCCTCCACGCCTGAGATCATTTCCACTGCCGTGTGATACAGGTTCTCAGACACCTTCGTCATTGGTGGTCAAGTTCTCAGTTGCGTTGTCTCCAACGGATGCCTTCAAGAGCCCCTCCCGAGGCTAGCAGAATGTTTCTGGCTGCCCATCAGTCCTGATTTATAGGACCCATGACGGTGCACACAGTTGTCCATTTGGATGTCCCACCTGGGACTTCCTCCCTTCTTAGTCTCCATTTAATGAAGAAACAGAGCAAGAGTTCACAACAGCTCAGAGCAGTTTATGAGGAACTGGTAGGACTGCTCCATCACAATTCAACCAACCAAGAGTGAACTCAGATTACAAATTACACGGAGAAATTTCTGTATTTTGCAGTCAAGATGTCTCTCCTTCCTCTGTGTTATTTCAAGGCTTTCACCACAAGGATCCTGATGCTTTTCCAGCAGGCAATCCAACCATTGAGTCCAACAAACTCCTTCCATGTGAATCTTCTGTGCCATTCATTTGCTAGCCCCTGGGAGACAGTGGTGAACAGGACACCACCCCTTCCCTCAAAGGACTCACAGCCCAGTTAGGAACATGTGCTTCATGCACTAGTGGGAGCATGGAAGAGGTGCTGAGATGGGACTGAAATGTGTGACACGTTCAAGAGGGCAGAGACAGCCAGCTTCACGGGAGAAGTCTCTGGATCATGACTTTGAAGGTTGTGTACAAGGTTGCAAGGGGTACAAAAAGAGAAGAGGCATTTTGGACAATGGGGCAAGCACGTGCAAAGGCCCTGAGATATAGTTGGACCTGCAGACGCCTAACGCACAGGGTAGAGTGTCAGTAGATCATTCAACAGAAATGAATTTTATCCTACAGGCAACAGGGAACCCTGATAAGTTTTCAGACAGGGGAGTAACAAGGTCAGATGGGCAGTTTCCCTATGGTGACTGGGATAGGAGCTGGACTAGCTGGGGCGTCACAGTATTTCTACTACAAACATCAATGGGAATATCGATAAAGCGAGCCTAACACGTTCTCCCTTGGGCACCTTCTTTCTCCACTAGAAAAAAAAATAATATTGTGTCCTACATCAGTTCTTTCTTCTAGGAAGTTCAAAGAAACTTGTTGACTTTGCCTCTTTAATCCAACTTCTCAGAGAGACAGGGTGAAGAAAATAACACTTCTGTTCAGCACTCCCCAAAGCTTTGGGAGTCCAGTGTGTGTGAGTTACACACAAGAAGGGCTTGATCTCTGTCTATACCACCCACCCTCCTCTGGGGAAGGGCCCCGATCCCTGGACTTTGGGGTTGGGGACAGAACTTGAAGACTCTAAGTCTGATTGTAGAGGGCCAGACTGTACTGAAACTTATCCAAACCACAGGCTTTCCCTTGTAAAACTCTGGGACCATGCAGAAAATATAATGATAAGCACAGATTGAATAACAATCCGTCTTTATTCCATAACCCAGACATGATGACTTTTAACATTTGCATGTATTTCTTTCTGGTCTTCACAGCCACAGAACAAAATCAGGATCAGGGAGAATATATAATATTGTATCCCAATAAATTTCAATCCTATAGACGGGAGAGGGAGACAGGAGAAAATGTGCATCATACCAGGAGTAACACGGTGAAGATGAGCCAGCTTGGCCAGATGAAAAAGATAAAAAAGCGCACAGAAGTGAAGGTCACATCCACAGTCTTTGCTAATCTTCTCTCAAGTGGGAAAAGCACAGTGAAGTTTTAAGTTACGGTTGGACTGACCAGGTGACCTCCGAAACCGCACCATATCCTGGATAATCTGACCAGGAAATCGTGAAATGAAAAAGTACCAAATTAATCTCAGAGGCTTTCACCCTAATGAAGTCTGATTCTTCGGAAAAGAGGAAATGAGGAATTCTGACCCGGACTGGGATGAACTCGTCCAGCTGCTAACCAATCATATGGTCTTAATCAAAACACTGAACTTCTTCTCTAAACCTCAGTTTCCTAGTCTGTAAACTGGGGATGCTATTTCCTTCCTCATACATGTTTGGGAATTTAAAAGAGAGAAGAGTTAGGCATGCAGTAGGCACTCAATAAAGACCCTCCTCCTACACCATCACTGTCAGGTCTCGAAGAAATCAAGCAGAAGTCACCCCTGCTTCTGAGGTCTCTGCTAGGGTCTATCAGGATCTACCACCTTTTTCCTCATTTCTGCACACATTTGCAAGGATGCAGGACCTTCTTGTGCCCACAGCTAACCTGGCTCTCTCATTGTCACCCCTGCCGCCACCTCTCCAGCAGCGGAGCCTGAATTATGACACATTCACTTCATCTGATGTGTCCATTCCCTTCCTGAGAAGTTCTTGGCAGACATTGCCATCCTCCCCTTGGCCCAGCCCCCCAGGGGGCCCACATTGCCTCTGTTGCAATTGTCTTCCTGCTCAGCTCACAGATGACAGAGAGCACTTTGAGGGCAGGCATGAATCTTGGTCACGTCTGTGGCGCCATCCCCTGGCTCCCCGGGCCAGGCACAGATGGCGTCACCAGTACACGCTTACAGAAAGAACTACACTGACAATCATCCCATCTCTACAGCATGACTCTCTATCATTCCTCAAAGCAGCAAATCTCTTCCTTCCAGGTTTGACGTTGGTAGAGAATAGAGGACAGAAGACCTCAAGCCTACCCTAAAGGTTCATAGAAGGCAAGGGAGCCAAGAAGTTCAAGTCCGATCCCCGCCCCAGAAGCCAGTTCCATCACACCGCAGACACCCTGGCATTGCCCCAGGCAGGCAAGCAAACAGGTCTTTTCCATCGGTACTAGTGGATGAGGGTTCTGAGTGGAGTGGGCTCTGAGTTGGAAGAGGACAGCACATTGCCCTCCAGAAGACCTGCACCATCACGGTTACTCCCAACTTTTTCAAACCCAAAGAGCTCACGTACACCTAGGCATGTTTTATCAGGTATGAGCTGTTGGGAATAAGGATTCAACCTCAGGACCACGCCATCCCTAAGTGCTCTCATGTGCCAAGTACACCTCTTACTCCTCCCACCAACACTGCTCTCTTGACTAACACCTGAAACTCTCCCCAGTTTGGACCAAAAAAAAAAAAAAAAAAAAAAAAGATCTAAAGGATGATTATTCCAGTTATCTATTACTGCATAATGAATTACTCCAAAACTCAGTGCCTTTAAAAAAAAAATCCAACGATTGATTACAGCTCATGATTTTATGGGTCAAGAACCTGAGCGAGGCTCAGCTGGGTAAGTCTTCCGCTCCACATGGCATCAGCGGAAACCACTCAGTGGCATCCGCTGGAGGTTGGGCTGGGCTGGAGGAGCAGATGGCTTCCCTCGCCTGTCTGGCACCCTGGTGGGGATGGCTGGAGCACGGGGCACACCTGGGGCATCACGTGACCTTTCGGCACGATGGTCTCAGGGTAGTCACACTTCTTACACAGCGGCTCGGAGCTCTTAGAAATAGAATTCAAAGAGCCGGGAAGTATCAGCTTCCAGTTTTTTAAGGTGTGTCAGAGCATCCCCTCTGTCCTGCTCTATTGGTCACAAAGCCCAGTCGGATTCAAAGGGTTGAGGTATAAACCCCACCGGTTGGTGGGAAGGCTGCCAAAGAATTCACAGGCACCTTTAATCCTTCAGATAGAAAAGGACTGTCCTGCAGGGGTGGCTCACTTCTTCCCCCTGAATTATCCCTGCCTCTCCATGACGTTTTCACATCTACACCCACAGTCAACTCTGCAGAGCTGGTCCCTAGCTCCAAAGGCCAGGCACAAAGCACATAGCCCATCCACGCTCTGGCCAGCAAAGCAAAATCCATTTTCCTTGTGAAACCAACATCCCCATGGCTCAGTGGCCTGTGAGTGGCCCTGGGGTCAGGTCATGTGAACTTTCGTTTAGGATTTTGCCGCGCGTGTCCTCCCTACCTGTCTGGTTGTTCATTCTTCACCGTTCACTCTCCACGAGCTGCTTCTGGGAGTTCCAAGGGGCTTCTCCAAGGGAGGTGCATCCAAGATGGTTTACTCAGAAATAAGTCCTCTCGGGTCATTTGTGGGTCCTTCACTCGTCATGGAGCTCCTCAGCCTAGACAGAGAGAGAGAGAGAGACAGAGAGAGACCTCACGTGCCGTGTTCACTTACCTCCTGTGATGTTATGGGGACTGGCCAGTGGACCCCAACAAGGCCACTAACACCACACAGTCAACAGTCACAACACATGAGACATGGAACCCTCAGAAACGTTTCTCTCCTCTCAGCCTCGGTTCCCATATCTGTCAGACAAAGACAGTCGGGATTGCAATCATTAAATAAAACGAGACAATTTAATAGAATCTGGCTTTTGAAAGAGCTCACAAAGGGCAGAGCGATTCTGGGCCCCACTTATGCCCCACTCAGCTCCACACGCTCTCCCAAGGCTCTGTGCGCCAGCCTTCAGCCCTCTGCTACCCATCTACAAACTCACCCACGAGACACAGGGATGAGCTGAGAGCACCGTGCTCCGGACCAGGGATACCGTGGTCATGGGGTCTGTGCCCTAAGAGGCCCCCTAACGTCACCCACCTGGGTGGTGTTCGGAGCCGGGTGATGGTTGACCACCTCAAGTCAGAAATATGGCAGCTGCCAGGTCACTTCCACACTCCCTGCGTCTCTCAGTCAGCCCCACTCTGCTGCCAGCATTCCCAGCTCCTGCCCCAGTGTGGCTCCTGGCGCCCCTCCTTGGTCATGCTCTCTCGCACTCGCTCCTCTACCAGCTTTCCTGAGCAGAGACACCACAAATCAAGCCCAGGACCCCAGGGGACTAGGCTCCGCATCAGCCCACCCAGCCGGTACCCAGCACCCAACTGCTCCCTTCCCCAAACTTGGAGAGAATTCTAAAAACGCTGACATCTCCTCTTTTTCAGGTTCCTCCTAAGCACTTGGCATATGTTTTTTGGTTCACTCCTCCCAAGAGGTACAGTTGACCTTAGAACAACACGGGGGGTCAGGGGTGCTGATCCCCCTCAAGTAGAAAATCCGCATGT
The DNA here is from genome assembly GCA_004024605.1 of Pteronura brasiliensis. NCBI lineage: Eukaryota > Metazoa > Chordata > Mammalia > Carnivora > Mustelidae > Pteronura > Pteronura brasiliensis. The sequence goes on along the minus strand of PJEN01016477.1, from coordinate 23,406 downwards.
AACTTTCGACTCCCCCAACTTTCCCACGAGTCTCCTGTTGACCAGAAGCCTCACTGATGACACAAGCAGGCAATGAACACAAACTTCATGTGATTTGTGTTATACACTGTATTCTTACAACAAAATAAGTTCGAGAAAACCAGAGTCACTAAGAATGTCATAAGGAAGAGAGAGGACATTAAAAATACGGTGTGCAGTGAAAAAATCCGCATCTCAGTAGACTTGCGCGGTTCATACCCGCGTTGCTCACGGAGCAACTGTATCCACCCACATCAGAAGACTTTGTCTCCAGCCTACAGCCATGGGGACCGGCTCAAGGGGGGACAGGCCTTTGCCCCACTCAGTCAGGAAGTGGTGGAGGGGGGACTCCCAGCTGGGGCTGGGTGAGATTTCAGGATGCGACCCTGCACCTGACTGAGGTTACACGGGAAGGTCACGGACAACATCCCCCCACACTGGAGGAGCTCCTCTTCCTCTGAAGTATTTCCGTCACACGCGTCTCCCTGTGGTGGGCATGACAACCGAGGAGTAGGGAGCAGATCTGGGAAGCCTGAGCAGGTGTAAGCCAGGGTAGAGTGGCAGGGGCGAGGGGGGAGGGGAGGCCACCTGAGGTGCAGGGAACAGCAACTTCCCAGTGCCCCCACCTCCCCGTGGGCCCCAGGTGAACTGGGGCTTGCTTCCCAGCATCCCCAATGTCCCAGAGCCTTGGAATGGGTTTCTGTCTCCTGCCATGGAGCTCCCGCAGGTCGTCGCCCACAAGGTCCGGGCCTGCCTCCTCTCCTCTCCATCTCCCCAGCGTGGGCCCTGGGAGGGCACAGTGTGGGCCCCCAAAGCCGATCCCCGAGTACACAGCAGCAGCCTTTTAACATTTTTTAAATAAAAGCTGCGTTTTTGTTCTCGCCCGCCCCCGGTGTGTCTGGAAGGAACAAAATGTCCTAGTCTCTTCCACATAAAATATGTACCTCCTTCAGCACCATTTGCAAAAGTGTTCTAAAATTGAAAATTGTTGTGGGCTAAGATTGTCTGCCCTCTCCTGCATTTTTTATTCTGCCTCAGAATAATGCTGTGATGAAGAAAGAACAGATGTTTGAAGCAGGTAGAGGCTGCTTTCCCCCAACATAACACATGGAATAATCAAACCATTTTCAGCCATCACGACGAAATCGCCGTCTTTCCAGGTTGGCACGGATGCATCCGGGGAGGCGAGCGGCTCCATTCGGGGGCCTCGGGAATGGCCGATCGGTTTGTAAAAAACCAAGGTGAGACTACGAAAGTGGGAAGATGTGGGCCTCGGCTCTGCACTTAGCAGCCCCGCAGCCCTAAACGAGCGGCCTGCTGCGTCTGAGCCTCCTTCAGCGTCTCTAAGACAGGGACAAAGATGCAGACAGTAGGTTTGCTGGTCAGGTTGAATACGAAAACCTAGAACATATCTACTGTCATAAATAGTACCATGGAAAGCACTCGATGACTGCTTTTATTTTTATCCCAGAAGGAATGTTCAATAAATTACAGCTATCATGACTTAACGAATCCATCATTCAAGCGGCTTATTCTGTGCGAAAGCAGAATTAGAAAGAGCCCAGTGCCTGACAGGAACTCTTCGGAGCTGTCTCCAAATTACCTACCGGAAGTCCCCATGCTTCTTCAGCTCTGGTTCCTTAGGGCAAGACAGATTCCAGTGCTCACGAAACTAAAGCAGTGTATCGTCTGCCTTCCAACACTGGCCTCAGGAAAAGCTGACTCGTTCTGTCTCTCTCTCTCTCTCTCTCTCTCTCTCTCTCACACACACACACACACACACACGGGAGGAATTTCTCATGGAGGGGTTTGTGCCCCTCACCCCCTCGCCACTCATCCTTCCCTCCCTTCCTCTCCCCCCTTTTTAAAAGTCAGAGACATTGGCTCATTCACAGTAAAGAGAAAATCGCAGAACACTTGAGACAGGACAAAACAGAACAAATTGTGTTCGGGTACTACGGACCACTCTGAATGTGTTCACTATATAAAAATCTATTGATTGGTTTACTGGGAAGATCAGTTTTATATACCAACTTGAGTGGGCTATGGGGTGCCTAGATATGTGGTCACATGTTATTCTGTTTCTGTGAAGGTGTTTTTAGATGAAGTTAACATTTACATCAGAAAACTGAGTAAAGTTACATGGGCCTCCCTAATGTAGGTGGGCCTCATCCAATCAGTTGAAGGGGGTTCTATAGAACAGAAAGGCTGAATAAGAGGGAACTCCAGCCTCATGGCTTTCAAACTGTGATTTTTTTTTTTTTCCCCCTGTTATTGCACTTGAACAGAACTAAAGCTTGGCTCCCCTTAGGTTTCAAGCCTACCAGTGTCCAGATGGAGATAAACCATTAGCTCTCCTGTTGGTTCTGTTTCTCCAAAGAATCCTTCTTTTTTTATTTTATTTTTTTTAAGATTTCATTTATTTACTTGACAGAGATCACAAGTAGGCTAGATGTTATTTATTTATTTGAGAGAGAGAGTGAGTGACAGAGAGATTGAGAGAATGAGTAGGGGGAAGGGCAGAGGGAGAAGCAGACATGAGGCTTGAACCCAGGACCCTGAGATCATGACCTGAGCCGAAGACAGACGCTTAACCAACTGAGCCACCCAGGCGCCCTCTCCAGAGAATTCTAGTGCATCACTAGGTGTTGATCTTGTCTATGCATTAAAATAGGTATTTGAGTAACTCCTAAGCAGTACTGGTCACATGCTAAGAGGTAGTTAAAGAAGATAAACTGCAGGTTTTTTGAACTTGATGTGTGTAGTCAGGCTTCCTTTTTCCTTAGCCTGCCCTTCATCCCTAACTGGTCCGACTAATGGTGTTTGGCTGAAGTTATTACAGATAAGGAAGACAAAGTGACCAGCTAGCTTCCCCTACAGCAGTGTACCTAGAGTAAGGAAAATAGATCAAGTGTCCTCAAAGAACTCAGCAGCTGGCCATGAGGCACCCAAAAAAGACAACCTTAAAAATCAGATCCCGGGGCACCTAGGTTGCTCAGTCAGTTAAGCATCTGCCTTCTGCTCAGGTCATGATCCTGTGGTCCTGGGCTTCCTGCTCAGCAGGGGGTCTGCCTCTCCCTCCCTCTGCCCCTCCTCCTGCTCATGCTCCCTCTCTCAAATAAATAAAAATCTTGAAGAAAAAAAAAAAGAAAGAAAGAAAAGAAAAGAAAGGAGGGGAAAGGAGAGGAGAGGAGAGAAGAGGAGAGGAGAGGAGAGGAAAATCATATCCTTTTCAGCCTGGGAAGGACACTGGCCAGTCCTGTATGCCTTGGTTTAAGGACTGCTACCAGCCAACGACGGCAAAGTAAAGGAAATGTCAGATGGTGTGACACTGACGAAAGCAAGGACAGAAGCCATATCTCATCAAGCTGGCACATACCGTCTTGAGTGACCATGTCCCCAGGTTTCCTTCACCAGCTCCCCCCACTCATTCACTCCTTCATGTATCCACACAACACGGATTCACAAGGGAGGGGAAATCCTTAAGGACAGGAGTCAGCGTGGGTGAGTCAAGCACAGGGACCGGACAAGACAGAGGACGTGCCCAGGGAAGGCATTGGGAGGGAGGGCCACACCACCTAAGCGGGGCGCTGGAGGGTGTCCTGCATCTGAACTGAAGGAGAGGTGGGGTAGGCAGGTCTATCAGGGATAGGATTTCCGGCAGGTGTGAGCAGCAGAAGGCAGCCATGCTCTGGTTCAGAACCAAAGGGCCGGTCAAAGAATGTGAACTTGATGCATTTTTGAGTGTGTCCTAAGAGTTGTGTTTCTAAAAAAAAAAAAAAAAAAAATTGACAAGGAACAAATTTTTACCCAACTTCCTATTTTTCTGGACTACTTTTTAAATTATTTCTTTCTGTTTCTTTACAAAGGCCCTGATGCTGAACATGAAAGACCTTTAAAAGTGGAGAAAAAAGTGACAAAAGGCAGGTCTTTCCCCTCCTAGGGTCGAGTATTGGCTCGTGTTTCATCTTCCCCACTAGGTGGAAGGTTTCTTGAGACCAGGGGCCAGGGCTGGCACGAGCCCCTGCAGAGTCGATGTGTCCCTCCTGACCCCCGCCCCCGCCAGGAGCTGCAAAGCCCTCAGCAGGGGGGCCTGGCAACTTCTGTGGGTTTTCCCTTGATGTTTCCTATGTAAGCACAGGATGAACCCTAGGACCACAGGATGTTAGATCTTGAAAACATTTCTTCCAATCTTGCAGAGGTGGAAGCCCAGTCTGGACGTAAACAGCACCGAGCAAGGAGTCCATAATGGGTCCAAGACAAGAAGCTAGACCCGCTAACTTCCGGGCCAGTGTCTCCCACCAGAACCTGATCGGGATGCGGGCCGACTGGCAGGCCTGTGCTGGGTCTACACCGCTAGAGTCGGACAAGCACACAGCAAGGGCGTCCACCTCTCCAAACCCCGTCCTCACCACAAAACCGCTCTCTTTGTTCTCCCCAGAACATTCTAAACTCTGGAAGGCTTGGTCCACTACGTCAAATTACAAATGGTTTTGCTGTGCTTTGTGAATGTTAGAATTCTTCAAGGTCAAGGAAATAAAATTGCCTTTTAGTATATAGCAAAAATAAGTACTTAAAAATTCCTGATCCTCTCCCACTGCTTGCCGCTTCGCCTACTTGTGCTCTCTCCCTCTTTGTCAAATCAATCAATCAATCAAAAAATAAAATAAAATAAAATTCCTGACCATCCCAGAGTCACAAAATACGGGGGTTGAGGAAGATTCTGGACCTTCTCTAATCCAATTCCTTAGTTTACATTTGGGAAAACTAGGGCCTAGGGAGGACAGAAGACTCGAGACCTGTCCGGAGTGGTGGTCGGGGAACTGACTGAGAGCCACGGCCACGGCTCAGAGACCCACAGACAGGCAGTGGTGGGGTGAGCAGAGGAGGGGGTGCGCTACAGAGTGGGAAGGGCTGCAGGGGGAGCTCAGGGAGCCGCCCTCACTCAGCTCTGGAAACTGACGCTATGGAGACCCGCAGGCTCAGTGTTGCCAGAATGCTTTCCCCAAAAAAGCTGAAAATCAGATTTTCCTATGAAATTATTACTATGTAAAAGGTTGTCAATCGAGCGGAACCTGGGGGGCTCAGTCACTTACACATCCGACTCTTGATTTTGGGTCAGGTCATGATCTCAGGGTCCTAGGATGGAACCAAGCAATGGGCTCTGTGCTCAGCTTGGGGTGTGCTCAAGATGCTCTCTCTCCCTCTCCTCTGCCCCTCCCCCAACTGCCCCCCTTTCCCTTTCTCTCTCTAAAAATAAGAATAAAAATAAGTACATAAATAAAATAAAAGATTGTCGATTGAGTCAAGATTTTTAAACAGTCCACAGGCCAAAAGCATGTGTTTGTGGGCCACGGGTGGCCGGCATGTCTGGTGGTCTCTGCTACCTGAGCACAGGTCTTTTTAGGCCCGGTTGAGGGGTGATGTCTCATCTTTTCAGTCACTTGGAATGTAGAGGCTGTGAGTTTCTTTCTTTCTTTCTTTTTTAAAGGTTTTATTTATTTGACACAGAGAGAGCGTGCACGAGCCGGGAGGAAGGGAGAAGCAGGCTCCCTACAGAGCAGGGAGCCAGATGCAGGGCTCGATCCCAGGACCCCGAGCAGAAGGCAGACACTCCCCTGACTGAGCCACCCAGGCACCCCGAGGCTGTGAGTTTCTAACGTCAACCTTCTCCACTGAAGCTGACCCCCGCCCCCCAACAACGCAGGCAACTCAGACCTCTGTGGGCCAGTCGCTTTGGCTTCAGAAAGTTCTCCCTAGGTCAGCCCGGCTTCCAGCCATGTAAAGTATGAAATGACCTTGACAGAAGACACTTGCCCGGGGACCATAGCAGAATGTGACGGGCTGGTCCCAGCACTGACACTCTGGCCTCGAGGTAGGAGCCAGGTGTTGTCAGGGGAACCGCTGCAGGACCGTCACTGGGCTGGAGCCAACTCCAAAACCCCAAAGAGAAACAGAGAGACCATCCCTGGACACGGACCCCCCCAAGCCCCGCTGTTGAAAATTAACAAGACGGCTTTGAAATTGTGCTCCAAATAGAAAAGGAATCAAAACAGGAAAACATGGCCTCCTCTCGTTCTGTTTCCCTCATTGGAGAGAAGCCACCTGAGGCCGTCAAGTCCCTCTGGGTGGGTAGCAAGCTAACGGGCCCGGTGCCCAGAAGCTGATTCATGTTGCGTTCACGCTGACAAAAGCCCCAGTCCTTATTTGGAAAAGCCATGGCAAGCGAGATGGCTTTCCTCTGGGAGCTCTGTGACATGAATAAAAGGCATTTCAGATGGTTTTCACCCTGTAGCCCGTAGTCTATACTATACACAGCCTATACTGTGAGTCTATACCATAGCCTATACCCTCCGTAGTCTATACTGGAGGGTGTCCTTCTTGGCTATCGCATACTACGCAGAGCAGAGTCCTCTGGCTGACACGGTGTCCAGATGAGTCCTTGAGAAACCCTGAGCTCTGAAAAGTTTATGGAACCCTGCTTCCAATCTTTACCTATACCTGTAATTCAAAACACACACTAAACCCTAACACAAACAAAACTGAAGCTATGATAAAGTTAAAATAGATAAAGTCAAAATGGTTGAAAAATTCTGGGTAAGTCCATGCAATTGGAACTTTCTTTAATTTTTTTTTTCCTATGTGTGTGTGTGTGTGTGTGTGCTCCCTGCTTTTTGGTGTCTGAAAAGGTCCTGGCTATCTGTTGAGCCTGTCAAGAAAATGCTCACCCAACCGGTGATTTAAAGACTGCCAGGTAAAGTCTGCTTTCTGTGCTTCCCATAGGGACTCCTGGAATCCACCCTTGAATTGCATAGCTGGTGGCCAGTCAATTTGCATATGTTTCCAAAAAACTTAACCTGCTCTGGTTTCAGGAGCCCAGCATGATAAATTATGCGCCCTTGGCAAAGTAAGGAATTGCATGCTCCAATTAATTAGGAATGCAAAACACGGTGAGTATGGGACCTGAGAGAAAGGAAGAGAAAGGGAGTTCAGGAGAAAGACTCATAAACATGCTTTGGAAGAGATGAATTCATCGCTTCTGCCTCTTACATCACCCCCCCCCACACACACACACACTCCATTTTTGTTCTGCAAATATGTTACAAGTCTTTGTTTTCTTTTTGGCCTTTCATTCTTTGATGTTCCCTGTTCCTGCAGGGATGAACTCCCCTCCCCAGGTTCAGCACTGCCCAGCTGTGGATGCTCTCGGAACTTCCTCCAATGTGTCCAATTCACAGATAATTAGTCTGAACTAAAAACATAATCTGCTCAGAGTAATTGACTCTATATGAAGTTGGCTTTTAAAAAAAAAAAAAGGAAAAATGTCTACTTTGGGCTTCAAGGATTTGCATATGGCATGATTATTTCCTAAGTCAAATTGAAATCATAGAAGGTCTCATCCCCTTTTAGATCTGCTGGGTCACTGCTGGTAATTCTGATGGAGGAGGAAGAAGCAAGATGCGCCTCAAAAGCATGGGACTGTATCTTTACCCAAAGCTCAGAACGCAAGTGGAATTATTCTAAAATGTTCTTGGGGGCTGTAGTTACTCAGTCATAGCCAAGTGTTTATGCCTGAGACCAGACTTGGGGAAGGCCCACCATGAGCTGGCCTAGCCTCCTCCACCACCTCAATGACTGAGAGTAATCAGAGAAACGAACCGAAATTAAGAAGGTACTCTTGTATTTCTGCCGAGCAAATGTCCGCAGACACGTTCAAGAGATACTCCGTATGTTCCTTCAGGAAATATAAATTGGTACAAACGTCCTGAAAAGCTAGCTGGCCATATGTTTCAATGCTCTGACCCCCAATTTCACTTCCAGAGATAACTCTAGGAGAGTAATTGACAACACTGACCAATATTTTCTATAAAGAAGTTTATCACAGTGTTATTTACACATATGAAAACTTGAAAAAATGTAAGTGTCCAACATTGGGGAACTGGGTACAGAAATTATGTGACCATCAATGGTCAAATGTTATGAAGCCATTTAAAATGGTGTTTACCAGGGGCCGGGAGGCTAGGGAAACAGGGAGGTGTTTGCTAAAGGTATAAAGTTCCAGTTACGCATGAAGGGTACGTCCTGGTGATCTAATGTACCACACATTGCTGACAGTTAATGATAGTGTTTTGGATATCTGAAATCTGCTAGGAGGATAGATCTTCAATCTTCTCAACACACACACACAGATAGTAAGGATGTGAGGTGCTGGACACGTAAATCATTTGTAGTAATCATTTCACTACATATACATATATCCAGAGATCACGTTGGATACCTTAAATATATACGATTTTTACTTGTCTGCTATACCTCCATAAAGCCAGAAAAAAATAAAAACAAATAAAGTGGTGTTTAAAACAATCATTGAGGGGCGCCTGGGTGGCTCAGTGGGTTAAAGCCTCTGCCTTCTGCCCAGGTCATGATCCTGGGGTCCTGGGATCGAGTCCCGCGTCGGGCTCTTTGCTTGGCAGGGAGCCTGCTTCCCCCCAACCCCCGCCTGCCTCTCTGCCTACTTGTGATCTCTCTCTCTCTCTGTCAAATAAATAAATAAATAATTTTTTAAAAAATCATTGAAGACATGGAGGAAATGCTTATCATATGAGTAGTTGAACCTGGCTTTTTTTTTTAATATAGGGAAAGGCTGTATTTTTCCAATTTATTACAGTGTAAGTGTATTGTTCTTAAAATAAAAAATGGTTTTTAAAAATAAAAAAGGATTCCTTACAAACTTTATACTACTTTATAAATGTAAACTGTCATTTAATTATAATAGATTTTATAAGCAAGCCAGTTTCTAGCTACTAAATTAAGAGACATAAAAAGTGAGTTTTATTCATTTTAATAATAGTTCTAGAAAGATAGATAATCTATGGAAACTTCATTCCTAGCCAGACTGGAAAATCAGCTTCACATTTGATGAATCTCATTTTAAAACATACAAAAGGAAGCTGCTATAAAGTAAAGCCTGTAAAAAAGTCATTTGCCTAGAACTCCCATTCCCGTCCAGTCTGGCCCTTGCTAGCTATTAAGGTAACTGTTAGGAAAGAACATATTCCCCTCTCTGGTAATCAAAATGCGTCTTTCCCTCCATCTGCCTCATAATGAGAAGTCATAATCTTCTTTTTATGACATCACCATAAAAGACATCAATAGAACAACAAAAAAAAATGGCTCCTGGTAATAATAGTGTTTGTTATGGAAACTGTAAAATGTTCCCATATAGGTGCGATCCACTTTAATTAAGCTTTGTCAAAGAATACATTTCAAAACATCTAAATCAGTTATTACAGAGCCATGAACTTGCTGTCTTGGGGAAAAAAAAAATGCACCTCAGGGATTAAGCTTGGGGCTGAATCAATTTTCTTATTAAGAGCCTGCATGGCTCAGGAAGTTTGTAACAGAAGCTAAGCCAAGCCTCTCACTTTCTGTTCAGCCTGGCAGTCAAGAACTGAGAGTCCTTTGAGCTTCCAATCTGGGGATTGACAGTCCCCCAAGACTGTGCCAAGCTCCCCTCAGGAGGCTGAAACCCATAGTGTCCCCCCATGGGCTCTCTAGGCGGTTCACTCCAGAATGAACCCTTATCTAAGCAGAGAAAGGGCATGAGAGCTGAAGGACCCCCACTAGGGGCTCCTGGTTTCAGGAAGTTTCCAGAAGAGTGGAATGAGGCAGTGGTGGACCCAGCCATATTCTAAAGAGAAACCATAACTTTCTTTTCATGCTATTTAATCTTTTTATTTAAATTCCTTCTCAAAAATTATAAAAGTGACATGTGTGCCCTATGATTTTAAAATACTACTGAAGTGTGCAGTAAAAACGAATCTTCCCTACAGACTTTGTAGCTCACCTCCTTAGGTACCCCCTTAGGTTATCCTTAGGTGACCAACGGAGACAGCCTGGAGTGTGGCATTCCACACTCTCATCCACGCTCATAAAACTTATACAGGAAATGTTTGCTTTATTCAAAAAAGGGCATCTCATACCCATTCTTCTGCAGCTTGTCTTTCTTGCTTAGTCCTCCAGGTCAATAGCTATAGATCTAGGAAAACAGCATTTTCAACCATTCAGCTCTGATCTCCTGAGCTCCGCCAGCAGGTGGGAAACTGCAGATAGGAACTTGGGTCCCCACCCGTGTGTTCCTTCATAGGGGGACAAGCAGACCCATGTCCCCAAGAATGCCTCAGACGTCAGTGCCAAGGGGGATCCAACCACCTCTGCCCCAAGAAAAGGAGTGAGGGAAGCTCCCCAGACAATGAGCAGGGTCCAAAAGGATGAACAGATCTCACCCAGTGGACAAAGATAGAAAGGACATTCTAAGATGTAGGAGCAGCACATCCGGAATCAGAGCAGCATTAAAAGAAACAGTGAGAACTTGGGTATGTCTAGGGCTGGAAGTATTGGGGACAGTGATAAGAAAGGATAAGAGTGGACACCTGGATGCCTCAGTCAGTCGAGCGACCTACTCTTGGTTTTGGCTAAGGTCATGATCTCAGGATCATGAGATCGAGCCCTGCATCGGGCTCCACGCATCAGGGTGCCTGCTTCTCTCTCTCTCTCCCTCTGCCTCTACCCCACTCATAAGAGCATGTGCGTGCTCTCTCTCTCTCTAAATATTTAAATAGATTTAAAAAAAAAAAAAAGAAATGACAGCGGATATTTAAGCGAGAGTCAGACTAGGAAGGGCTTTTTGTATCAGACCAAGGAATTCACTTTTTATTCTATAGGTAATGGGGAGCCACTGAAGATTTAGAGCAAGGAAAGGGCCATTGTCCAGATTAGTGGGTGAGAGACACCTGTGCGAGGGTAGAAGGCAAGAGGAGGGAGGATCCGGGTATCATCCTGTCTTATCTCTGCTTCCTGTGACATATCTGAGTGTGACTCATCTCTGGGTCTCAACGCCCACATGGCTCTTCTGGACCTGCTTTAGCTCCCGCCCTCCAGTCCCCACTTCTAGATAACTGGTAATAGCCTCTCCCCCGCCCCATTCACCAGCCCTGGATCTGGAAGGGGATTCCTGCTGTTTCCAATCTCTGGGTCACCCCCTGGATCTTCTGCTTGGCTTTGGCTTCCGCCTTCTCCCTTCACCCGTGTAACCAATTCCCGGCTAAAAATTCCTTGCATTAAAATACTTAGAGTGGGGGCGCCTGAGTGGCTCAGTGGGTTGGAGCCTCTGCCTTCGGCTCGGGTCATGATCTCAGGGTCCTGGGATTGAGCCCCACATCGGGCTCTTCTGCTCAGCAGGGAGCCTGCTTCCTCCTCTCTCTCTCTGCCTGCCTCTCTGCCTACTTGTGATCTCTGTCAAATAAATAAATAAAATCTTTAAAATAAATAAATAAATAAATAAATAAAATACTTAGAGTGGTTTCTATTTTCTGCCAGACCCTGATGGATGCACATTACTTCCTTTTTGTCAGGATATTATGAGGCCATTAAATTTGTTTTACAAAGGGTTTTAGTAAAGTGAAAAGGCGCTTATGCTATAATATGAAAAAAAAAATGTAAAATGCAGAACTGTCTACAATATCACTTCAACTATGTTTTTCAAATGAGATTTTTTTTTAAAAGACCACAAAGGCAATGTTAAAGTATTTCTAGTTATCTCTGTTTTAGAAAGTAGAATTATTTTTTCTTCTTTTAACTTTTCCATATGTTCATAATTTTCAACAATGAACACATTTCAAAGATTTTTTTTCCTTCTCTGAAAAAGTATTTGAGTATTTTCACTCAAGATAAAAGTAGACAGGGTATTTTTTTTCTTTTGTAAACAAATGCCTTAAAGTTAAAACTAAAATTTTTTCCTTATGTTTCTCCAATCGTTTTTACATAGGTTTTTGGAAAAGTTGACCCAGAAACTATCAAATGGCACAAGATCTAGAGAAAGGGATTTAGAAGATTCAGCAAAGGTAAATGAGTATTTGCCCTAAAATTTCTTTTTTTAAAAGCTTTCATCTCCTGGCCAGAGTCTGGCTGGTGCCAGGCATGCAGCCCCGACCACTGGCTTCTCCAGCTATGCGTGACCACGCTGGAGGGAGCCACGCACCTGTCCGCTCTCTCAGCCAGCGCTCTCTCCCACGGCCTCCCTCCTGACTGCCCCCACTCCCCACTCCATCCTCCATCCCCACCACCTGGAGGCATGGAGTCAGGAGGAACTTCCTTGTGCACATTAATACACCTCCCTCTCCCCTGATGATCATGCCCCAATGTTCAGTCCAATGCTATGGTCACCTCCCCTAGGCCCCAACATGGGAGCATAAACTTCCCCAAAAGCTTGACAGTACTGTGTGCTTGGTGCTCCATCCCCACCACCATCCAAGGGCAGAAAGATCACAGTGTCTGGCACTTTGAGACCCCTCAGCAGTCTGTCCTAGGAGAAGATCAGGGGAAGAATGGCCAGGCTCCCCGGGCCCTGGAGTCATCCTGGCCAAGCACAGGCACATGACCCGTGAGACGCGAGGGAGAGCAGCACATCTACCTCCTGCTAGAGGGATCTCTGGTCTGGACTTAAGGTACCTGGGCCAGTTGCCAAGACGTTTATCAAGACCCAGAGCATGTGGCCGCTTCCTTACACCTATCAGTTCTGTCCAACTGGCCTCTCCTGAGATGCCTTGTTCCAACACACAACAAGAGCTTGGCTCAGACATACACTATGAACAGTTGCCCTCAACCCAAAGGATTTCCAAGCTCCATGTTCATGACATTGCTTTTCCCAGATCAACGGGCCCTTTAACACAAGATGCAATGTGGCTCCCCCATTCACCAGCTGAGACAAAGACAAATTAGGTCATTATCAGCCCTTCCTGCCTTCCTGCCATGAGTTAAAGCCACAGCTGACATCCAGACCCAGCCTCTTGGGCTCCCAGTGCAATCAGGAGTGGCCCTCATGGAGGTCATTCTGTGGCCACAGAAAAATTCTCTGCAAAACAAATTTTTAAAAGTGGGGGGAAGAGGAAGACGCCAGAGGATTAGGAGACCTAAATATCAATGGGTCCCAGGAATTCTGCTAGATAGTTATCAAACCATTCTGAACACCTACAAACTCAAGAGGAGATCGAAGGGAAGAATAGCAGAAATTCTACAAACAGAAAACTGACCACTTTCTGGAAGGCAGGACGTGTGAAGAAGTGAATCCGAGGTGGTATTTGGGAAGATAGACTATAGAGGGAGGGGCCGGGTCCCAGTAAGCGGTAGAGCAGTAGAGCCCAAAAACAGAACTTTTAGTCTTCTCTGCTGAGGGATGTTGCTCCAGAGGCTAAGCGGGGGAGGAGCCCTCATGGGGACAGTGTGGTCTCAGGACCCACAGGGTCACAGAAAGACCAGGGGTGACTGAGTGTGGCAGAGTTCCCAGGTATCGGAGTCAGGAAGCCGGCTGCAAAGAGTGAGCCGAGGTGGGGGCTCTCAGATCAGGGTTACCTTAAACCATGATCCAAGGCACAGTCAGGCCACTGCTCTTTGAGCAGGGACCCCACAAGTGGCAGATCCGGAGAGACCACCTCCTTCCTCCTCCAGGAGGACTGGCATGGGAGCACACGGCAGGAATTTGTTGGGTTTGGAGACTCCAAACCGGGCTTTGTGCCAGAGATAGAATTGCTCCATCGGAGGCTGGGTGAACACAGAGTGCCACCAGAGACCAGGGAGATGGGACGGATTGACTGCTTCTCTCTGATGGCACACAGAGAAGTGAGGCCCAGAGCTCTCAACTCTTACTGGTGAGAGACCGGGCGGCTGCCATCTTCATTCTCGTCCTCCAAAGCCGTATGGAAAATGTTCAGGGAATAAAAGCTACGGAAACCAAACACATTACTTAGCGTGGCCCCTGGCAAGGGCAGTGTGATTCTGCCTCAGGCAAAGACACTTGAGAATCACTACAACAGGCCCCTCCCCCAGAAGATCAGCAAGAACATTCACCCAAGGCCAAGTTTAGCGATCGATGAGAACTGCGGAACTCCAGCCCAGTGATAGGGGAATAGAGCATATAGAATCCCCATGATTCTTCAGTCTGTCAAAGTTAATTTCTTTTAAATTTTCTTTATTTTTTCTTTTTCTATTTTTTGTATGTTTTTTCTTTCCTATTTTAACCAACATCTTATCAATTAATTTTTAAAAATCTTTTTTAATTTTCATTTTTACAGTCATATTCCATCCTTTCATTGTATTTAGCCTTATTTTCTGTATATATATATATATATATATATATATATATAAGTTTTTCTTACTTTAAAATCTTGGGTTACAGTTTCAAAATATGTACTATACACTAAATCTAGTGTACGGCTTTGTTCTAATCTCCCACCTGATCACGTTATCTCTTTTTTTTTAATTTTTTTCTTTCTTTTTTAAATCAACTTCTTATCTTTTCAATTCCTTTTTAAAAATCTTTTTAATTTTCATCTTTACAGTCAGTCCATCTCTTCATCATGTTTACCCTTATTTTTGTATATGTATGTTTTTCTTTCTTTAAAATTTACGGAGGCAGTTTCCTCTAACAGACCAAAATATACCCAAAATATAATGCATGACTCTTCTTTCACCAGCCTGATCATTTTTTTTTTTCAATTTCTTCCCTCTCCCCCAACCCCCATTGCAAGTCTCTTCCAATTTGTGTGTAATGTATACTTTTCTGGGGTCGTTGTTTCCCTTTTAGCATTTTGTTCTCTCATTCATCTGTTCTTCTCTGGACAAAATAACAAAATGGAAAAACTCACCTCTAAAGAAAGAAGAGGCAGTACTGACTGCAAAGGACGTAATCACTATGGACATTAGTAAGATGTTGGAACTAGAGTTCAGAATGGTGACTGTAAAGATACTAGCTGGGCTTGAAACCACATAGAAGATACTAGGGAATCCCTTTCTGGAGAAATAAAAGAACAAAAATCTGACCAGGTTGAAATAAATAAATAAATAAATAAATCTGACCAGGTTGAAATGAGGTGCAATAAAAAATGGAGGCTCTTACTGCTAAGATAAATGAATGAGAATAGAGAATCAGTGATATAGAAGACCAAATGGTGGAGAATAAAGAAGCTGAGAAAAAGAGAGATAAACAACTATAGGATCAGGAGGGGAGAATTCAAGAGATAAGTGATACCATAAGATAAAACAGTATCAGAATAACTGGGATCCCAGAAGAAGAAATAGGTAGGGGCAGAAGGTATGTTAGAGCAAATTATAGTGGAGAACTTCGCTAATGTGGGGAAGGAAACAGGCATCAAAATCTAGGAGGCATAGAGAATCCCCCTCAAAATCAATAAAAATAGGATAACACCCTGTCTTCTAATAGCAAAATTCACAAGTCTCAGAGACAAAGAGAAAATCCTGAAAGCAGCTTGGAACAAGAGGTCTGTAACCTACAACAGTAGAAACATTAGACAGGCAGCAGACCTATCTACAGAGACCTGACAGGCCAGAAAGGACTAGCATGATATACTCACAGCATTAAACAAGAAAAGTATGTGACCAAGAATACTGTATCCAACTAGGTTGTCATTGAAAATAGAAGAAGAAATAAAAAGCTTCCAGGACAAACAAAAACTAAAAGAATTTGCAAACACCAAACCAGCCCTACAGGAAATATTGAAAGGGGTCTTCTAAGCAAAAAGACAGCCTAAAAGTAACATAGACCAGAAAGGAACAGAGATAATATACAGTAACCGTCCCCTTACAGGCAATACAATGGCATTAAATTCATATCTTTCAATAGTTACCTTGAAAGTAAATGGACTAAAAGAACCAATCAAAAGACACAGGGTATCAGAATGGATTAAAAAAATAAAAATAAATAAAAAAACAAGACCCATTGAAATGCTGTCTGCAAGAAACTCATTATAGACTCAAGTCACCTACAGACTTAAAGTGAGGGGCTGGAAAACCATTTACCATGCTAATGGACACCAAAAGAAAGCTGGGGTGGCAATCCTTATATCATACAAAATGGATTTTAAACCAAAGACTATAATAAGAGATGAGGAAGGACACTATATCATACTTAAAGGGTCTGTCCAACAAGAAGATCTAACAATTTTAAATATCTATACCCCTAACATGGGAGCAGCCAATTATATAAGTCAGTTAAGAACAAAATCAAAGAAACACTTTGACAATTATATGATAATAGTAGGGGACTTGAACACTTCCCTCACTGAAATGGACAGATCATCTAAGCAAAAGTTCAACAAGGGAATAAAGGCTTTAAATGACACACTGGACCAGAAGGACATCACAGATATATACAGCACATTCTATCCCAAAGCAACAGAATACACATTCACATTCTTCTCTAGTGCACATGGAACATTCTCCAAAATAGATCACATCCTGGGTCACCAATCAGGTCTCAAAAGGTACCAAAAGACTGGGATCATTCCCTGGATATTTTCAGACCACAAGTCTCTGAAGCTAGAACTCAATCACAAGAGGAAATTTGGAAAGAACTCAAATACATGGAGGCTAAAGAACATCCTACTAAGGAATGGATGGGTCAACCAGGAAATTAATGAAGAATTGAAAAAATTCATGGAAATGAATGAAAATGAAAATGCAACTGTTCAAAATCTTGGGATGTAGCAAAGGCTGTCCTGAGAGCAAAATATATAGAAATACAAGTCTTTTTCAAGAAACAGGAAAGGTCTCAAATATACAACCTAACCCTACACCTAAAGGAGCTGGAGAAAGAACAGCAAATAAAGCCTAAACCCAGCAGGAGAAGAGAAATAATAAAGATCAGAGCAGAAATCAATGAAATAGAAACCAAAAGAACAGTGGAACAGATCAATGAAAGGAACTTGTTCTTTGAAAGAATTAATAAGATTGATAAACCCCTAGCTAGACTTATCAAAAACAAAACAGAAAGGACCCAAATAATAAAATCATGAATGAAAGAGGAGAGACCACAACTAACACCAAAGAAATACAATTATAAGAACATATTATGAGCAACTATATGCCAGCAAATTAGATAATCTGGAAGAAATGGATGCATTCCTAGCGATGTGTAAACTACCAAAACTGAACCAGAAGAAATAGAAAATTTGAGCAGACCCATAACCGGTAAGGAAATTGAAAGAGTCATCAAAAACCTCCCAATAAAGAGCCCAGGGCCAGATGGCTTCCCAGGGGAATTCTACCAAACATTTAAAGAAGAATAAATATCTATTCTCCTGAAACTGTTTCAAAAAACAGAAATGGGGGTGGGGCGCCTGGGTGGCTCAGTGGGTTAAAGCCTCTGCTTTCGGCTCAGGTCATGATCCCAGGGTCCTGGGATCAAGCACCACATCAAACTCTCTGCTCAGCAGGGAGCCTGCTTCCCCCTCTCTCTCTGCCTGCCTCTCTGCCTACTTGTGATCTCTCTCTGTCAAATAAATAAATAAAATCTTTAAAAAAAAAATAGAAATGGAAGGGAATCTTCCAAACTCATTTCATGAGGCCAGCATTACCTTGATCCCAAAACCAGACAAAGACCCTATCAAAAAAAGAGAATTACAGACCAATATCCCTGATGAACATGGATGCAAAAATTCTCACAAAAATACTAGCCAACAGGATCCAACAATACATTAAAAAGATTTCTCACCACAACCAAGTGGAAATTATTCCTGGGCTACAAGGTAAGCTCAACATCTGCAAATTAATTGATGTGATACAATACATTAATAAAAGAAAGAACAAGAACTGTATGATACTCTCTATAGATTCAGAAAAAGCATTTGACAAAGTACATCTTTCTTGATCAAAACTCTTCACAGCATAGGGAGAGAGGGTCCATACATACATCAATATCATAAAAGCCATCTATGAAAAACCCACAATGAATATCATTCTCAATGGGGAAAACCTGAGAGCTTTTCCCCAAAGGTGAGAAACAGTATGCGACTGTTTGGCAGGGATGTCCACTCACCACTGCTATTCAACACAGTACTAGAAGTCCTAACCACGGCAATCAGACAACAAAAAGAAAAAAAAGGTATCCAAATCAGCAAAGAAGAAGTCAAACTCTCACTCTTTGCAGATGACAGGATTCTTTATGTGGACAACCCAAATGACTCCACCCTAAAACTGCTAGAACTCATACAGGAATTCAGTAAAGTGGCAGGATATAAAATCAATGCACAGAAATCGGTTGCATTTCTATACACCAACAACAAGACAGAAGAAAGAAAAATTAAGGAGCCAATCTCATTTACAATTGCTCCCAAAACCATCATAAGATACCTAGGAAAAAACCTAACCAAAAAGGCAAAGACTCTGTACTCAGAAAACTACAGACTACTCATGAAAGAAATTGAGGAAGACACAAAGAAATGGAAAAACGTTCCATGCTCATGGATTAGAAGATCAAATATTGTGAAAATGTCTATGCTACCTAGAGCAATCTATACATTTAATGCAATACCTATTAAAATACCATCAACTTTTTTCAAAGAAATGGAGCAAAGAATCCTAAAATTTGTATGAAGTCAAAAAAGACCCTGAAAATTCAGAAGATGTTTAAAAAGAAAAGCAAAGCTGGTGGCATTACAATTCCACACTTCAAGCTCTATTACAAAGCTGTAATCATCAAGGCAGTATGGTACAGGCACAAAAACAGACACATAGATCAATGGAATAGAATAAAGAACCCAGAAGTGGACCCTTAACTTTATGGTCAACTAATCTTCAACAAAGCAGGAAAGAATGTCCAGTGGAAAAAAAGACAGCCTCTTCAACAAATTGTATTGGGAAAATTGGACAACCACATGCAGAAGATTGAAACTGGACCATTTCCTTATACCACACACAAAAATAGACTCAAAATGGATGAAGGACCTCAATGTGAGAAAGGAATCCATCAAAATACTTGAGGAGAACACAGGCAGCAAGCTCTTCAACCTCAGCCACAGCAACTTCTTCCTAGGCACTTCACCAAAGGCAAGGGAAGCAAGGGCAAAAGTGAACTATTGGGATTTCATCAGGATCAAAAGCTTTTATACAGCACAGGAAACAGTCAACAAAACCAAAAGACAACCTACAGAATAGGAGAAGATATTTGCAAATGACATATCAGATAAAGGGCTAGTATCCAAAATATATAAGGAATTTATCAAACTCAACACCCAAAGAACAAATAATCCAACCAAGAAATGGGCAGAAGACATGAACAGACATTTCTGCAAAGAAGACATCCAGATGGCCAACAGACACATGAAATAGTGCTCAACATCATTTGCCATCAGGGAAATACAAATCAAAACCACAATGAGATACCACCTCACACCAGTCAGAATGGCTAAAATTAACAAGTCAGGAAACAACAGGTTTTGGCAAGGATGCAGAGAAAGGGGAATCCTCCTACACTGTTGGTGGGAATGCAAGCTGGTGCAACCACTCTGGAAAACAATATGGAGATTCCTCAAAAAGTTGAAAATAGAGCTACCCTAAGACCCAGCAATTGCACTACTGGGTATTCACCGCAAAGATACAAATGTAGTAATCCGAAGGTGCATGTGTACCTGAATGTTTATAGCAGCAATGTCCGAAACAGCCAAACTATGTAAAGAACCTAGATATGCATCAACAGATGAATAGATAAAGAAGATGTGGTGTGTGTGTGTATATATATAATGGAATATTATGCAGCCATCAAAAAATGAAATCTTGCCATTTGCAATGAAGTGGATGGAATGAGAGGCTATTATGTTAAGCAAATTAAGTCAGTCAGAGAAAGACAATTATCATATTATCTCCCTGATATGCGGAATTTGAGAAATAAGACAGAAGATCATAGGGGAAGGGAGGGGAAAATGAAACAAGACAAAACCAGAGAGAGAGACAGACCATAAGAGACTCTGAATCTCAGGAAACAAACTGAGGGTTGCTGGAGGGGAGGCAGGTGGGAGGGGTGGGGAGGCGGGGTGATGGACACTGGGGAGGGTACGTGCTATGGTGAGTGCTGTGAATTGTGTAAGACTGATGATTCACAGACCTGAAGCAAATAATACATTATATGTTAATTTTTTAAAAACATAAATGATAGATGATAGATTGATAGATAGATAAATAGAAAGATAGAAAGCAAGAGCTTTGGTGTTGCTGGATGGTCAGAAACATTCCTTCCTCACAGGGACCCTTCTTCTGAGACATCTCCAACTTCCCTTTGTGTGACCCACAGTCTCCAAGACACAGGACCATCTGCCCCCAACAGACTGGAAGATGTCACCCAGCAAACACCTGCGACACTCAGGAGCAGTGAGTAGGGAAGGTGCAGAGAGGGGCTGTGTTTGCAACAGTGGGTCTGTGGCTCAGTCTGAGGGTGTGTCCTCGGCTCTCAGTCCTGCCTCGTGTAGGTCATCAGCTACTTCACCCACCACAAAAACTCCTGGAATCTCTTTAGTACCAGGCCAACACGGAGCAAACCAAGAAAAATATCTTCATTGAGGGTGAGCCTGGGAGAATGATGTGGGAGGAAAAAAGGAGGAATGTACTGAAGTGGACCATGAAATCATGGTAAGGATGAGATGTGAATGTGTGGCCATTATTGTGAAGATTTGCCATATACTCTTAACGGACATACATTTGACTTTCAAAGTACAAAACATTCAGACTGTGGAATTTTAAAAAATCTTTCTGTCACAATAACATGGCCAAAATTACACATGGCTACAATATGGCAATATGCTGGTAAATTAAATTGCATTCTTTGTCAGAAATAGTTTTGGAAGGTAACACAAAATTTTTTGTAGGAAAATTTGGGGAAAATGACATTAGAACAATTATGGAGTATCAGTGTCTTTCCAGGCAGTGGAATTGAAGTGCAGATGTCCCCAACATGTCCTGTTTTATGGGTTTGGCTTTGAAGTGTTTTATTCCAGGGCCTCATACAGTTGTGCAGGTTGTGCACTGCACAATCCAGAAGGCATCGTGCACACTGTAGCCTCTGTGATGTGTGTCCCTGACATTATGCAGTGCCCATTCTGGGGCCCTGATGTAGTGACATGGAATGACACATGTGAAGAACTGCTTTATCTAAGCCATGAGCAGGAAGTCATATGGGAGAAAATACAATCTCAACAATCAATTCTGTAATAGTAACTGTGTTTTACAGGAACACTATAGTAATATGACCAGAAGAATTGAAAAAGAATTCCAGAGTGAGGTGGCAGAGATAGCATCTCACATGGAATTCACCCACAGCATCATTTGTCAGCAGGAATTCACCCACAGCATCATTTGTCAGCAGGAATTCACCCACAGCATCATTTGTCAGCAGGCTACTGCAGCAAAGAAATACAAGGGCAAGAGGTGCACATAGTGTCACAGAAAACCATTGATGTGATTATGTAAGAAGGGGAAAGGATATTTAAATAGTTGAATTTTCACCAATCTTCCTAACAATGAAAGATAGAACCATGAACTTGTCTGGGACACACCATAAACTTGAACTAGAAGATGGGTTACGCATTTTTCCTTTATCAAGAGACAGGGTTTCAAATTTGGTGACCTTTTCTGGGATGATTAAGTGGCTCTCAGCAGTGTGCCACAGGTAGATATATTTTTTTTTAAATAAATACATCTAATCTGACCCTTCGAGGTAAAGGGTGAGTGATGAAGTAGCAGCTTTTCTAAGGAAAGTCAGATGTACAAGAGCATTTTTTAAAACATTTCCAATCCCATGTAATTTTCTTGCCAATATACTTGATTATCAACTATAATAACATTCACATATGCACACTTAAACAGAAGTCTGTAGCCTGCTCAGAATCTTCCAAATGAAGTTTCAATGGGTTTTCGACACATTTGTTTAAAAATGTAAAAATGAAATATCTTCCAATTAGTTTGCAAGAATAACTGTCTGACATCAGGAAGATGGAAATTTACTAGCCCAATTTCAACAAAAACCTTTGCATAATTGGGGGATGGCATTGAAAAATGAGAATCATGATTTAGTAAACACAGCCACCAATGCCCTCCTTCCATGTGGACAGATGCCTCTTTGTGAGAATCTTTTTTGACTCTGACAGCCATTAAAGCCAAGCCTTTTTTTTAAAAGTGAACTTAGAACTTGGCTACTTTGCTATATAATCTAATGTTAAAATTTCAAAAATAATGAAGCATTTCCAACATTCATGCCTACTTTGAAATATTACCATTAATTCCAGTGCAGCAAAAGAAAAAAAAGATAGCAGGAAAAATAAGGATTTTGTAAGGCAGAATCCTTGTAGTAGGAACTCACTTCCCTGCAAGATGAGAGGATGTGGGAGAAGAACCAGGTTGGGGAAGGGGGGACCTCAATCGTCAGTGCCTAATCCTAGTACATCATCCATTTCTCAGCACAGAGATTGTTGGGGCTGCTCCCCTACCCTGAATGGCTTTGGGGGCCACACTTCACACTCTTACAAGGTGAAGGGACCTGCCCTTCAAGACCCATCTCAAACGTCCCTTCCAAGATGTTTTCTCTAAACCATGAGCTGGTGGTGAGTTCTGCATCCTTCTACCACCTTGTTCAGCAGCACAAGTATGTCCTGTTAGTTAGAGCACTTCTGAGAGAAGAGGATCCTAGGTGTCCTAAGGGCAATTACCCAAGATGACATGAAATTAAAACTCAAAATCATGAGAGAAGAGACAAGTTCAAAATCAAGAAGGCCATGATGAGCATCAAGGTAGTGGGTTGGTCCAGGTAAGTGGTCCAGGACAGTATCCATGAACAAAAGACACTCTCCACACATGCCACTATGCTCCCATCCCTACTACTCAGCATGTGGGGGATGGGGAATCAAGTTGTATCCATATAGCCTTTTAACAGTATTTAATGAGTGTTGGGTGCTGGACCATCCTGGGCACTTTCCATGTGAGGATACAGTTATTTCTGCTCTTACCTGAAATCCCCTACAGTGATTTCCCGTACCCAACAGTGAGCTCCTGTAGCACAGCCCTCTTACTCAGATTTGCAGCTCCACGGTGTCTACACTAGGAGCTCTCATAGGCTTGATGAAGACAGAGAGGACCAGTGAGCGCATTGTGAAGCCAAGAGACTTGAAATGGTCTTCCATGCTCTTACCACAGCTCTCTCCAACATTCGAGAATAAGTTGGCTTGATTATGGGTTGCAGCTACCCTATGATAGCTCTCTGTTCCCTCCCTCCACCCAGGCTAATTTTTATCTTCACCTCAGACTAATCTGGGATAGGTGGAAAGAGCAAAAGAATAATGCAGTGACATGCTCCAAAGTGTCTTCCTTGTCTCTACCCTTGTCTGGACCTCTGCTCTAGTCAGATAATCTGTAGGCCTTGAACCAAAAGTCAATCAGACTATTTGGGAAAAGGGTCCTAGTGGAGGGTTTATAGTTCTTAGAGGGTTGCATGTGGAGCACTGAGGAGGAAGGAGGAGGGAAGGTAGGAAGGAAGGAAGGGAAGGGGAAGGG